>JAVHJQ010000609.1:4843-16605 GCA_031306095.1 Pyricularia sp. CD86 | reverse complement strand
GGTTACGGCTACCCCTCCAAACCTTGTATGTCACTCACCACCCACAGATTATACGTCCTATGATCTCCCGGTCGTGGTTTTGCCGAATTCCCGTTCCTGACGTCTTTTGTTCTCCGGGGAGTAAAACCCTGACGAACATGCAAGGCAGGCTTGGTCCTTGCAGAACCAAGGCTTTTGGCAGCACATCCCGTGACAGCCTTTATCCTTTTCGGGAACCAACCATGTCAAGGATGCATTCTTTTTCTTTTTGAAAATAAAGATAGGGATGAGAAGGTCTGGGAAAGTCAATTCATTCGATTATCAAGCCAAACCTTCCTAGGCTTATCTTAATTTACTAGTGTTGATCATCAACACTCCACTATGGATGCAACCATCGCCTTTCCAGGGCCAACACGTGAGCCGTTCTTGATACGACCGCAAATCCGAACACAGACCAAAAAATAGTACAGAACTTCATTGCCAAGGTATACCTGGTCTTCCCATTGTCGGTCCCTCAAGACCCTCTTCTATTGCTACTGGGATAAATTCGCATCGACAAATGCAGTATACAAGGCGCTTCCCTTTCGGGTAACCTACGCCCTTAAAGATGGGTATTTGCTGGCAGCACGAGGCTGTGATGCTGGCATAGCCGAAGCCGATCTGCCGCTCACCGTCTTGCCATCGGTAGAAGCAACATTCCCACTACTGAGCCTCGTGGCCGGTACGCTAGCCCCTCTGAGGCCATACTTTTTACTGTAGCTGGCTCGCATGGGCTGCGAGGACTCATAATCCTCGTCTATGCCGTCGTCTGCATAGTCCTCCACATATACCGGCTCCGGGCTGCTGTCATCACTGGAGATGGCAATGACTTGATCGTGCTCTGTCGGCAGTGACTTGACCGTCGAACCTTGTCTCCGAACGCCCCTGACGCCCCTAGGAGCAGGCGGCGAGACGGATGTACCATATGTCTGTGGTTGCCGCGCAAAGTTACTCTCTTTCTTGAATTTTGGCAAGTTTATAGGCGAGCTGTCGTCCCGCTGCTGTTGCTGGCTGCTACTTTCTTTGATCTTGGTAGTGGAGATTTTGTACTCGGGTACATCCTCGGCTGAATCATTTTCGTCATCGAGCCGGCGCATCTCCTCTTCATACTTCTTGTCCCGGACTGCATACTCAGCTTTGACTTTGGAGATCGACGCGGCTGCTAACCTCGCGGTGCTTGGGCTGCGCGTACCAAACGTCGACGGACATGTTTGCCAGATTGTGCTGATGGATGGCAGAGACGATGGCGGCGATGACCCAATACCATCTCTCCTGTTTTTGACCGGCGTCTGCGGTGCACGGGGAGTCGGAACTTGGCTGTCATTAACGTCATCTAGATCGTCCATTCCAATATCGTCCTCCGATCCAATCCTGGGGTGGTCTGAGTCTGGCTGCCGGCCACTACGCAGGCTGCAAGCTGCAGATGACGTTGGTGGTTCAAGTGATGGGTAGCACACTTCCTGGGATGTCGATCCGTGAGATTCTTGCGTCACCAAGGCATATTGTTGTACGGAAACAGAATTGCTCGTGGGCTGCCACAACGAATCATGTCGAGAGTCACCATCTTCTAGGCCCTCCTTTTGAACCGAGGTCGAGACATCGTTCCCAAGTTGGCGCGACGGGCTGTCCAAGTCTTGCTGCTGCTGCTGACAATTTTTAATGCCTTGCTGACTGACTGCTGTGCTTGAGCCAATCTCCATGGCTGACCCGGCTTGTTCGTCATTAACAAACATGCTTGTCTCATCAGGCTCTGGCCTGGCACCCTGGGCTGCATGGGCTACCACTAGAGAGCGTTCTGCGGTCTCGGGGATGGCGCTCTCGTCTTGTGCGCTGCGTGCCGTTGAGGGCTGGCGGATCCCTGCAGATTTCGGTCCATTATTAGTCTCCTCAGTCCTTGAACCAACTTCGTTCCCATCCTCTCCACTGACTTGTCCTGCTTCCTCGCCGTCGCCCTCGACGGTCGTAGAATTTTCGTTGCTGGTCGCCCTATCCTCGACACGATCGTTGGGCTGGGATAGCGCCTGACTATCAGGGATGACAGCTGAGCCGTCGGGGCGAGTCTCAGGCACATCCACCTGCATGTCTTGATGGCCATCCTCACTGCCGCCACGCTCACTGGGCATGGGACGCTGCTGGATGCGGGGTTCTATAAGCTCCGACAGTTCCAGCGTCCGCCAACCGTCCTCTTCCTCCTCTCCGACTCCATGTCCCTCATTCTCGTCATCCTCGTCAGCATCTGGCACTTCAAAGCGCCCATAGATCCTCTCCCCAGTCTCTTCATCATAGGTCTTCTCTTTCCTGTCGATACCGCGGTCCCGCCGTGCCAGAACTACGCGCAGTTGCATACCATCGTCGCTAGCGCTTGCAACTATTGCCGACACATCCGCCAATTGCGGTTGCCAACTAGTTGCTTCAGAGAGCACCCATTGTTTCCACGTGATGACCATTCCAGGCTTGGCATCGCCCAGTTTGAGAAGCGGCAGCGTCGACAGGTCCGAGGGCAATGACGGGAGGTCGTCCAGGTCTGTGAACTGGCTATCAACGGCTGAGGCCTCTGGGTCGTTACCTCTGGTGTCCTTATCATCCGTGCCGTTCCCACCTGGGCCGTCGTTTCCGTCCTCTTCATCGTCATAGTTCAAAAACGTAACGTCCTCTTCGTGCTCATTTACGTCGGCGAACTTGAGCTTCTTCGTTGCCGAGTGGCCCACGTCGCCTACCTGATAGTAGTCGGTGGCTGCGCGTCGTTTCCTCTTGCCGCCACGACCATAACCGCGTTGTTGTGGATCCCAGCGCTGTACGAAGGGGAAAGGTGGCTCACTGAGCTCGACGCCTTCTTCGACGCACTCGACTGCACGGTAATTGATCTTGGCCCTCCACGCATCGGGTTCTTCTGTGTCGGCTTCAGCACCCGTTGACGTTGCCGCTTTTGCAGCCCCATTAGACTGGCTTGGAGAGGTCGGGTTTTCGGGTGATGTGCCTAGCGCTGCCAGCAGTGCCTTCTTGCGCTCCTCCAAGGGGTCAATTTCAACGGCTGCAGTTGAGTTTTGCGACTCAGCCTTTGCTTTAAGGGCTTGCTTCAGCGCACGGCGGCGAGCGTTTCGACTCCGCGTCTTAGCCTTTCCTGGTTGCGACAGAATACTAAAATCCTCATGGGCATCCGCATTTGCTTCTGGATTTGCGGACTGACCAGGTTTGTTAGATGTGGGCGGCTTGGACTGGTTGACGCTAGGCTGTTTGGAATGATGCAGAGCTAAATCTGATGTTGGCGGCTTCGACGATACTTCCTCAGGACCTTCGTCTTCGTCTTCGGAGCTGTCTTCAGAGTCATCGGAGCTACTTTCTGAGTCGTCATCCGACTCGGAACTACTCTCCTCTGCTTCTTCCTCTTCACTGCTGCTTTCCGAACTGCTAGTGTCGCGTGCAACGGTTGGTATCTTTCTTGGTTTGCCCTTGAACTCTGTTTGTTGTACATCCTCATCATCGCTAGAGTCGCTGCTACTGTCCTCATCAGAAGATTCTGACAAAGGTAGGGCCTTCTTGGACGCTATTGCAAGTTCTTCCTTTTCTTCATCTTCAGACTCGTTATCCGAAGATGAGTCGGAAGCAGCGTCCATGTGCTGTTCTGGTGTCAAGTCGTCGGCAGATTCCTCATCTGAGCTGTCAGAGTCACTGCCACTCCCAGCCTCAAAGTCGTCGTCCTCCTCAAAATCGGAATCAGAATCAGAATCTCGGCCAGGAGTTGTACGGTCCACTGCTTCAGCTGGTTGACTATCCTCGAGGTTGACTTTTCTTGGCTTACCACCCTGGGCAACTGCTGCCATGTGGGTTAACGCCGTTCCATCCATGATGGAGCCCGGTGGAAAACCATGTTGATCGTAGTATTTGACGAGCGAGCTGACGCTCTCTCCAGATTCCGACTGATCGTCCTCATCGTCAATGTCATCCTCATTCGACGTCTCTTTCATACCGGTATCCCTTGGTGCTGCTACAGGAGCATCTTCCTTGTCGGGCTGCTGCTGCTGCTCATCCATCTGATTATTGAGAAACTCATATGCCTCTGCAGATGCTGCAGCATGAATAGCCTTGTAGAGCCTTTTAACCCTGTTGTAGCTCATGTGCGGAGTATCATCCTTCTTTAACCGCTTGTATACTCGCCTCGCTTTGTACTCACACTGGATCATAATCTTCATCAAATCCAGCATCGGCCGCCCGGGGAACGCAGTACTCAGGCATGCCAAAAGGTCCAATATTGCCAGGTTCTCGCTCATGTCGTTCGAGTACAGATTTTTGGGATACTTGTGCACCCACTTTGGGGTATCCTTTGGGCTACTCGAGATGAAAGCCGGGAAAAGAGTGCCGAGCAGTTGACGTTTGAGCTCGTCGGCGCGGCGGTGATCGTCCTCGATGTCGCTTCCCGTCATACCCGAGTCCTCCTCCTCGTACCACGGGTCTTCGCCAGAATGTTGGCTGCTTGGACTTGGTGGTTTCTGGATGTCCGACCTGGCTCCGGTCTCAAGCTCTGCCTCGACGTTATCTTGGTACAATGCAGTGAGTTCATCCTCGTCGATTTCGGAAAGCTGGTCGTCCAATCCCATATCTTCGTCGACATCATGCTCCGTAAAATCACTGTCATCATCCTCCCCGCCCTGCCATACCGGCTCGCCATATTGTGTGATCTGTAGTGGCGGCTGATCTCCCCTCACGCTGTCCTCGTCATCCAAATGTGAAAGTTTGCTGTCATCCTGGCCCTCTGACAAAAGGCGTTGACGTTTGCGGGGCGGGATGTCAATGGACGGGCGGTTCTGTGGGTGTCGCAGCAAAGGGCGACCGTAGGGCACGCCGTCAACCAAATGCCTCCCATCCGTCGAGATCTGATCCCTTCCACTTAAGCGGCGTTTCTTCAGATCTGGGGTTAGGAGCGGGCGGATGTAGACTTCCTCATTGTGCTGTAATATAGCAGCGACATGCTGATAATGCAGAGCCTCGAAAGCGGCTCCATCAGAACCGGAGCGAAGCTCGAGTGCGTAGTCGTCTAGGCCCCAGTGATCGGATTCGAGTGGAATGACAGCATTGACCTGTTCGAGCAGCTGAGAGATTGTTGGGTCGTCATCAAGTGAAACGCTGAAGAGCACGCGGGTTTCTGGGAGGTTGTGACGGCGGACAACGAGTCGGAGGCGTATGTTTTTACAGGTTCCCGCCATGATCGACGGAGGAAAATTATGTACAGAAAAATAGAACGTGTCAAGACATGAAGGAGATTAATGCTAGAAAAGAGCGGCAGGTGTCTAGACAGTCATTAAAGGTAGTTAGTGTGGAGTGTGCTTGCCTTGATATGGCTGATGGATATCTCAGAGAAGCTTTGTCTAGGATCAGATAAATTTCAGATGGGAAATGCGCTGAAGACGCGTAGAATGGCGCGCTAGCACTTTCTCTGCTTAAAAATTAATGTGGGGTCCAACCTTTGTCAAGGGTCTTGAAGTGGGGGTCGTTCTCCTCTTCTTGATTCCCCCACCTTCATCTTGGATTCAAACTATGCACATTCAAGACCAGGTGACCATGACGCAAATACAAATAGTAATGAAATCAACTGCGGATAATAATGGATAATACCAGTATGCACGGTGGTACGCGCAACTTTCTTTGTAAATGTGATGGAACCGAAAACGTAGAATGAGACGTGACCAGTTCCTAGTCCTCTGTTCAGAACAAGCAAGCCATCCGGCAACGTCATACCTGTAAAACTCCCCAAGAAAGCTATAGCTTCATAAAGAAAAGAAATCATGACAACTTCAAAGATCAACATCTTGATTCTCAACCCTAACTCCTCCCGGGATATGACGGAGGGGGTACGGAAGGCGATTGATTCTGTTGTAAGCCATACATGAATTCCCACATCTACAGATTCACTTCAAAGTACTTCCTTCAACCCTACCTCAACACCCACCTACCCAATCACCCTGACCAGCCAACACCACCAACCCAATAGGCCCAATCCCAAGGTTTCACCAACTGCGCCTTCCACTACCAGACCGGCCCCGCCACCAGCCCGGCCAGCATCAACGACGCCGACGACCTAGCCTCGTCTACCGACGCCGTCCTCCCCGCGCTGGGCGACGTCTCCAGCCTAGACTACGACGGCATCCTGGTCGCCTGCTACAGCGTCCACCCGCTGGTCGTCCGCCTGCAGGGCCCCCACGGCAAGGCCGTCCTGGGAATCTTCGAGGCGAGCGTGCTCTCGGCCCTGTCGCTGCTGGAGCCCTACGCAGACACGACGTTTGGCATCGTCACGACCGGCAAGTTCTGGGAGCAGCACCTGACCGACGGCGTCGGGGATTTCCTGGGCCTGCGTGGCGGAGAGCAGCAGACCAACAGGTTCGCGGGCGTGTACACGACGGGGCTGAACGCGGGGGATTTCCACGGCGGCGTGCCGCAGGACGTGGTCGATGCCAAGCTGAAGGATGCGACCAGGAAGCTGCTCAAGAGCTCCAAGGTCCGGGTGGTAATTATGGGCTGTGCTGGCATGGCCGGACTGGAAGCCATCATTCGGAGTGTGGTGACCGAGGAGTACGGCGACAAGGAGAAGGTATTTGTCATTGATGGCGTTAAGGCCGGGGCCGGGCTACTGCTTGAGACGGTACGCAGCGCACGATTGTTTGGGTAGTATGGCAGTGAGGCACCGCAAGCAAAGGTAATAAACTCTTGTGGATCGATAGGTATCTTAATACCTCCGGGGCATTTATTCGGCTGGAAAGAGTATACATTACAGTCGACATGATATAACCCAAGAGATTCCAAAAACCCAAAACAAAAAGAAAAGCCACATACTATAACTCCAAAAGACCCGTTTGAACTCCTTGCCTGCATTCTGTATTCCCATTTTCCATTTCAATTTCATAATCTCACTCACCCAACGCAGCTTTCCCCCGAAACAAGCACATAGCACGAGTGGATCTATTCCATCATTCAAAACACTCGGGTCCGGACTCAGTCGATCCGCCTGTCCGTTACAGTCCTGCCCCAAACCTCATCGGCATCCTTCTTGCCGAGCGTCTCGGGCACGTAGATGGAGATAAAGGCAAAGCACATGGTGGCAAAGGCCGCAAACATGAAGAACGCATATCCCGCACCACCAAAGGCTTGGTTCAGGGCCGTGTTGATAATGGGGAAGAACTGCGCCACAAGGAACGTCGCCAAGTAGTTGGCAGCCAAACTCCAGCTCTGCACCGCTCCGACAGCTTCCTGTCCGACCAGCTCACTGGCCATAATGAACGGGACAGGGCCCAAGCCGACGGCAAAGCTGGCGACGAAAAGAAGCACAAAAACGGCCGAGAGCGTTTTGGCGCCGGAGAGGATGCTGAGCGCGAGGCCGAGAGAGCTGCCACCTTGTCCTGCGATCGAGAGGAGGATGCAGGTCTTGCGACCTAGTCGGTCGGGAAGCGGCGAGCATGCAATAGTCGTGAAGAGGTTGATGATTGAGATAAAGATGGTAATCAGCGCGGAGTTGACCGGAAGCATGCCATCCAGTAGCGACACGCTGTACATGATGATGCTGTTGATGCCGCAAATCTGCTGGGAAACCATGATTCCCACAACCGACACAATTGCCGGGCGGTAGAAGGGATCCCGAATGACCTGGACGAAGCCCACATGTACCGGCGGGCTGGACTTGACGGCATGCGGCGCAGGCAGAGCAGTCTCGGCGTCGCCGGCGGTGGCGAGCAGGCCCTGTGTCTCGTTGACGATAACGTCGTCATCATCTGTGTGGGAACCCCAAGTTGCGACCTCCTCTTCAATGCTGGCGCCGCTGCCGCGGATCCGTTGCAGAGTATCCCGCGCCTTGTTGACCTCGCCCTTATGCGCAGCCAGCCAAGGAGGGCTCTCCGGGACAAAGAGGAGACCTGCGACGTGGCTCCCCGCAACGATGGCGCCTGCACCCATGATCCACCTCCAGGAAGAGCCGTGCGACAGGAAATATCCGAGAGTCTGTGTGCTCAAGATGCCGATGTTTGTGCCGATCTGCGTGAAGGCGCCAAAGAAACCCCTCTTGCTAGGCGGCGCCACTTCTGAGATGTACAGGGGGACGATGACGGTGGTCGCGCCGGCACCCAGACCGTTGATCAGCCTACCAAGTGCCATGACGAAGACGCTGTTGGCGATGGCCTCGATGATCGAGGCGACCAGGAAGGCCACGGCGGTGTATTGCATCGCGAGTCGGCGACCTTGACGACTGCACAGAGGCCCGGAGGCGAGTGCGCCCACCAGGCCACCGAGGGTGAATATTGAGGAGATGGTTGCGAAAGCAGCCTCAGTCATGGGAATGCAGTCGATAGGCTTCCCTGCGGTGCTGGCGGTGCCTCCTAGGATTGAGCGGATCGCGGCGCCCACGGCCCAGATGGAGGATTTCTTGCAGGTTATAACATCTTGGGGAGCGTTGAGTTCGGCCTGTCGAGGTTGTAGCCAAGCACCTATTGTTAACAATGAGTGCTTTCGGGGATGAAAAATCAAGGATTGGGTGTATTTACCAAGTGAAAGCCAAACTGCAGCGGTCCAAGGGCGGATACAGTTAACAACAGTAGAAAGTACGGGGTCACGTCGCGCATCCCCTCTATAGAGGGTGCCATGATTGCGTGGAGGGACTTTTCGCTCGATCAGCGGTATCCGAGACGCCTATTAAACAAACAGAAGATTCAATGGCAGCAATCCCAGCTTGATGTCAAAATTTGTTGAATCTGAAAGGGTTCCTATGTGCTTGATTGAGGATGACTTTTGAGATGAAAGCATGGAGTGGAAGGAACAGCGGCTTGACGAAGGGCACAGCTCTGGTCCAGCTGGAGTTAGTTAGTTAGGTTTCCCGTGGCGGCAGCGCTTGGACGAAAGCGGAAACCATAAACGCGGGGAATTGCTGTACAGCATGCATGGGACGGAGGTCTGACTCCGGGTTAACCCCTGCATGAGCGCAGGCGTCCCTAATCCTAACCCTCAACTATGGTAATCCATCTTTTAACCCGATTAAGGCACTTAAAACCCTTCTCAATTTTCTTCTTTACAGCTTCACAGGTACTGTTAGGACCCTTTCCACTGCTACCTCCACCGGATCCAGGTCCTTTGCTTCTAGCCCAACCAGCTCATTGTCGTTTCTGTCATAAATCGTGCCACCCTCAGCCCAGATCCTCAGCAGGGTCATGGGCGTAGCGATTGGATCTTTTCTCTCCCACATTTTCTCCTCCATGGCGCGAAACTCGGCCAATGGCGCCGGAGTTACATTCCACTTTGTCTGGGTCTGCTTCTCAAACTCTTCAAGAACCCGGTTAGGCGTCGTGATGAATGATTGCACTCTGAGAGCTTTGGGTGTCAAAGCTGGAGGGTTTTGCAAGGCTGCGACCAAGAACTTGCCCACACTGACAATGCGGGACGGGCCTAGTTAGACTTTGCTTTTTTTACGTTTCTGACTGCACGTCTCAAACGGCGCGTGGGGTGGATGACCTACTCGGGCATGGTGCAGAACCCAATCTTGCCCTCCCCATCACCAATAATTTGAGCCTCCTTTCTGCTCTGGTCGTGAAGAAACTTGGCCCACATGTCAAAGAATGGCCCAGTGACTAGGTACACCACATGGAGCCTTCTGATCTCTTCCTTGATGAATTTTCTCACGGCGAGCTTGTCCTGGTGCGGCTTTTCGCTAGCGCTCTTGGGGCCATGCTCAACGTCGGTCCCGAACTCGGATGGGAAGAACCACTGCACGCTGCTGCTCTCCTCGGCAAGCCGTATCAACTGGATCTGCTTCTGGAGTACGTTGCGCCCGACGGCCGACACGACCGTGTCAACACCCCTGTAGGAAGCCGCTACATCTTGTGGGTTTGTCAGGTCCCCGACGATGATGCTCGCGCCGGCGGTTTCCCACTTGGATAAGAGCTCAGCCTTCCCGGCTGCAGTGCTGGGGGAGGTGAAGATGGAGACCCTGGAGAAGCGGGGGCTGGCTTTGAGGATCCACTCGGTAAGGTGAACCCCTATCTTGCCCGTTGCTCCAAAGATGAGAATGCTGCTCGGCGTTCTGGATATCTGGAAGGATGACATGTTTCTTTGGATGCTCCTATGTAAAAGGCTCCTGGATATCGGACAGGACCACTGCTGCACGTCGCGAATTTGGGCGTCGCCCCGGTGTTAAATGAGTAGATGCCTACCAATTTGTCCGAGTTACATAAGACCTACGGGACAAGAAATCGGACAT
This sequence comes from Pyricularia sp. CD86, assembly GCA_031306095.1. NCBI lineage: Eukaryota > Fungi > Ascomycota > Sordariomycetes > Magnaporthales > Pyriculariaceae > Pyricularia > Pyricularia sp. CD86. Next base: position 6,359 of record JAVHJQ010000609.1, on the reverse strand, counting down.
TTTCACGGATACCGGACATTCGGGTATGGGCTTGGTTTCGAATCGCACGAGATGGGGTGAAGCACCGAATCAGACGGTGACAAACTGGGATGGCGGGGTGCTCAAACGTTTTGGCAAACCGCATGTATATATATTGTGGCTGTGGCCGAGGTTAGTTGTCTTTTTGATGTTTTACACTCGTGTTGTGGCCACCCGTCACCAACGCCTTATCTGTTCGAAACGAGATGCAGGGCCGATCATTGTTGAAAAGGTTAACGGTGTTCGCGACTCGGATGGCGAATATGCAGGCATGACTTGCGCGCTTTATTTTTAGGGGTCTTCTTTTTTTTCTTTTTCTATTCCCGGTTGTTTCTTGGTACCGCTCCATCGGGCTGAAGAAGCAGACGCGTACTATCGAAGGCGCATGGATGCGTGAAAGGCATTTGCGGCAGGACAATGATGGTTAATTTTTACACAAAAGACCGAAAGACTAAAACATCATAGTCTGTATTAGAGGTTTTTGCGTAAGTGGTCTTGAAAACCATCAACCTTTGATATGGGCTCCGGTGGATATCAAACAGATGTTTGGTAAACCCAGTTGTCATTTACATCGTGGGATAGCTGGCCAACCCCTTTACCGTCTACTTATACTACTGGGTTGATTTTTAAGCTTGCTGCTGATAATCGGCTTTGGTCCGGTGGGATTGATTAATTGATTGATTTATTTTTTATACGCGCCTACCACTATGTAAACCCATGCGACATAGTGTAAAACCGAAGGTAGTTACAGCGTCGAGAGCGTCTATTTCTTGTGTCAGTACTCAGCCCAGGGTGCACGAAGCGCTCTATGTGCCTTGCCTGTACCTTACCAACCAAACGGCTGTGTAACCAATCAAAAGGTACAAAACAAAGCCACAGTCCCACTTGAGCCACACTCAGTTTGTGGAGCTCTGGGCTTTAGTGGTAAGCCCGGAGTCTTGGCTTACAAATTGAACCTCGGCCAAGGTTGGAATGGCAGAAGCCCTCTTGATCCCTTGGCGCGGGGAACCGCTGGAAGCCGATCCCGGCCAGATAGATTATGTGATGGTTGACCAAACTGGACCCCGTCATCCCACGCGCATGGCACAGTCTTAGTAATGGTCCTCGACCCTCCGAATCCAATATAGCATCTGTTTTCCACCGTTGTCAGTATATTTTGTCATTAAGTGCAAGTCTTTGATACACGATACACAGTAAACTTGGTCAATTCTGTACAATTGAGAGGCACCGTTTTCATCCAATCTCCCAGTCGCCACCTGCATTCACCAACTTTGACTTACTCTTCGGCCTCGGCCCGTCAATGTCAGCATCAATCCTCCAAAACTCCAATCGCAGTGCTCAGCGCAATTGCGCCGGCAACTCGGATAATGCAGCTGCTAACTCGGCGCTTTGCGCAAGAAAAAGATATCGACAGTCGCAACATTCTTCGGCATGGGTTTTCCAGCGTCGCAACCGACGGCGGGGCAGTCGTCACTGACAGGCAGCCCGAAACTGCCGT
>JAVHJQ010000604.1:0-11047 GCA_031306095.1 Pyricularia sp. CD86 | reverse complement strand
TTATAAGATAGTATTTATATATAAAGTAGGTATGTGTATTTTGTTGTGAGAGGATTGTTGTCGTTGGGAAATCGTGGTTCTAGTGGTAAAGTTACCGATATGGCGTGCACCAAGGTATCGGCCCCGACGCATCGTTTGGGATAGGGTGTCATCCGTGCAAAATCGCAGTGAAGCGATGGTGCAAAGGGCAAAGTTAAGGTAATGATGAGGTGAGGATCGAGATATCTTTGAAGTTCTGCCATTCTGCCCTCCTGGCCCTCGTTGGCACCACCTTGGCCAGCCCGTCAAGGACGGTTAAGAGCCAGCCCCGCAAGGCATCAGCCGGCTACGCTCTTGGAAGTGTTGAGAACGGCGTCCTTCTCCAATAGCAAATGGATCATGGCTGGGTACTAGGCCTGAATGGCCAGGACGATGGGTGGCGGCGTGCCATGCTTGGGGTCGGCGTCTCCCTTCTCGATAAGCAGGCGCACCATGTCCAGACCGTCCCGGCGCAGATGGTGATTTGAACAGACGAAAGAGAAAGGAATATATAGTTCAAAGTGCCACCCATGTGGTGTACACTAAGGTATCTTACCATGACCTCATCCGGACAAAGACTGGCACATTTATGGTTGGCGACTGGAGGGCTAAAATAAAGTTGAGAATCCCGCCTCCGAGCCAGCTCAAACCAACAATGACTCTATTCCTTCCGTACATGGCAATCAACCACTCTTACATGTGATCAGTCACTGCTATGATGGATGAGTTTGACTGCTCACACATATTCTCTACAATCTTACATCCTGAGCGTGACTAGACGCCATCTGCTTGAAGCAACAAAGCTTTCTTGGAAAATAAAAATAAAAACTTGAGAAATCCCATGATTGCTGGCATGTTCTGTATGTTCTGTCCTGCTACCTCGGTGTTGCACCCTCACGCTCCTCCAGGTCGCGTATATATTTGACAAACGTTTTCTTGTGTGCCTGTATATCGATACGTTAGCAATGTGCTGCCAGCTGAGACCTCCCAGGGGCGTTGAAGGGGGTTGCCATGGGGCGGGGAAACATACGATTCCAGCAAATTTGCCATCGCGAAGCACACAAATATACCTCAAGCCGAGCTTGACGAAGCACTCATATACCAGATCGAGGGGTGATCTGATGTCAAGTGCAACAGGTGCCTAAGAATACCGGGTTGTCAGTAAGATGTGCCCACGCATCATTCTCGTCGGTCACCAAGGCGCCGCCACTCCACACAAAAGAACATACCGGATCTATAAAACGTGTCAAGTCCGAGGGGTCAGGCTCCCCATCATCATCGTCATCAACACTTGGCACGTCTGCCATCAAGCACATGGCTGACTCCTCGTCCTCGAGGTTGTCCAGAGCAAACTCAAGATCCGGTGCAGGGATGAGCCCGACCAGTGTCCCATCGCGCACGATAGGTAAACCGCCATCAAGCTCTCCCCTTTGGTGCAACACGTTGAGTTTGGTGCGCAAGCTGACGGCAGGGACGAGCGGCGAGTTTGTTATGTCGATAATCCTCTCGCGCCTTATGCGAGGAACAATATCTCCAAGATCAGATGTGAAGATGGGCTTGTGCTTGTTGTTGAGATACGGGTATGAGTTCATGTTGGTCAAGAGGTCCTGAATCCCGCAGTCAGTTAGTCGAACCAATCCTGAAACAATCATATAAACCCAGTTGCGCAAGCACACTTACATAAACGCTCAGAGGCTCAATGGCATCAGCCGTCCATTTGGCAACCAGGACAGATAGGGAGAAAGGCAACACATAGTCCAGGCTGCCTGTCAGCTCAAACAGGATTACCGCGAGAGTGACTGAGAGACGGGTGACACCGCACATGGTGGCACCTGCGGCAATCAGTGCATAGACTCCCGGCTGTATGCAGCTCGCATCGCCAACCTGGGAGCAGGTTCCCCAAATCTTCCAAGTGTGGGTAGTGAGCACAAACCACTGGACGCAGTGTCCAATTATTCGACCCATGAGGCCACCGACGACCATGGACGGCACGTAGATGCCTGCTGGAACTTTCTGTAGGGATCAATTACATCAGCGCATGGTCGGATCAGAAACTTGGTCCACGTGATCCCGAATAAGCCACTTACAATGCCAAATGTCACAATGGTAAGGAAGCCCTTGATCAAGAATGCACTGAACAGTGTAGCGATGGTGGCTCCAATATCGTCACGGTTGTCGGGACAGATACCGAGCTCCTCCAAGTTGTTATCTGTGTCATCACAGGGCGCGGCGAGGTTGTACAAAAGCTTGGCCACAGGCAGCTTCGTGAGCACGTTCCAGTAGCCAATCAGGCCTGTGATCAATGCCACCAGCACTACTTCGAGTAAGGGGTGCTGTTTGATGACTGGAACTCGGCGGAAGGACTGGGCCCACCGACGCGAAGCCTTAATAAACATGGCACCGGCGGCGCCGCCCAGGACACCAATGAGAATGAAGCTGAAGATCTCAAAATACTCCCAGTCCTGCTTGTAATGAACTTGAAACATGACGATCTTGTGAGTGCCGTAGGGGTTGAGGAACTTGAGGGTGAGCGCTGCAGTTATGCAGCAGAAGAATGTGCGGAAGAGCGTCTTGGCTGGGAAGAAGTAGGCCACCTCCTCGAGCCCAAAGAGAACACCACTCAGGGGAGCACCGAATGCCACTGTAACACCTGCCGCTGCTGCCGCCGACAGAACCTCTCGCCTCTTGGCATCGTTGTAGTCGTATTTTGCAAAGAGGCGACATGCGATGTTGCCCACACAACTCGCTATGTGGACATAAGGACCCTCTTTACCCAAGCTCAAGCCTGACGCCACACTGAGAATAAGGCCAGCAGACTTGACTAGTAATGTTTTAGCTCCCAAGAAGCCGTGAAGAACAAAACCACTGAGGATAACGCGAACTTCGGCAACACCACTCCCGGCGGCCGAGTAGTAGATCATGGGAGGGTTCAAATTCTTCTCCTTGGGCAAGGCCGGGGGCGGGGTCAGACTGGCGCTGCCGCTGTCGTCGTGTGGGTCGTGAGGTGGCTCTGAAGCGTGAGCCGGGTCGACGCCCAAGTCTTCATCCAGCGTCGTGAGCCTGTATGCGGAGGGCACAACCGTCTTTGTCTGGAGGGTCAGCAGACAGGCAAGGACGGCAAAAAAGACCACGGCGCAGATGTAGAGTGCGTAGTCGGTTCCAAGGTAGCCAAACGGATAGCCTTGCATAATGTCGTCCCAGAATCTGAAATCAACGCAGTCACCGTGAGGGCAGCACTGCTTCTCAGACAGGTACCAAGCGCGAGCACAGTAACCGTATTTCAGGTCGAAAAGTGTCGCCTCGCTGACGTTGATTATGTAGGCCAGTATAGCCACGGTGACGCCCACCACGGCACTCAAGATCCAGCCTTGCGCACCATCAAATAGAACATATATGCGCCCCCAAAAGTCCTTCCGCGACATTAGAGCTTTCACCCGATAGGCGTCTGCTATGTTGTCTCGTACCCAATCAGTCGACGTGAACTGATCGTACCACACCCGATCGTCTGCGCCGCTGGTGCCCTTGGAGTCAGCCATGGAGTCTTGGCGGTCCGCCAGGGCATGGAAGAGTCGTGTTGTAAAGGAGTTGCCGCGCTGGTGATGCCGCGTTGTAAAAGTGTAGCTTTGCTCCCGAGAGAGGTGGGGGGATCGAGGTGTGCCGTGGGAGCTGGGTAGTCGGAGGTGCGAATACTGGGCAGGCGGACCTGACAGCAGCGGCGACCTCTCGTCGGGCTGGCGGGACATTGAAGTTCCCCTGCTGGGCTGCTTGCTGCCTGGATAGTACCTGCGCTGTCGGCGAGTCGAGGTGGGCGACGCGGGTTGGGACATTGTCGCGCGCTGTATTTCCAAGTCCCTATCGATCTCTAGACGGATGGTGCGGCGGCCCGTCTCTTCGGCATCTTGCCGCCCCCTTTGACTAGACATGGTGAAGGAGTTGTCTGCCAGGGGAAAGTGAGTGGTGGGTCGCGCACGATCGTTTGGGGGGGGGGATTATCGCGTCGTGACTGAAGCTCGTTCGTGGAGCTTGTCGTGGAGAGAGAGCTTGTCTTGCAACGCGTGCAGGAGGCAGGCAGGAGGGATAGAGGTCAAGAGGGAGAAGTAAAAATCCGGCAGCTCAAGCCACCGACGACAACAAGCAGCAAGACTCCATATAAAGTAGAGAGATAGAGAGAGAGAGAGAGGGGGACGGGAGAATGGATGCGTTATGAAGGTAGCTGAGCTGAGGGATGGGGCTGACGAGCGAATAAGATCATCGAGACTTTGGTTCCGTTACATGGGGACAAGACACTGGTTTTGAATTGAACTATGTCCAAGATTGTGAGGTCTAGGAAGTAGGCGCGAGCACGCAATGCGGTCTGATGATGGGGCCGCACAGTCTATCATCCATGTCCGGGGAATATCTACTGGTAAGGGTTGGTATGTTACAATGGTTCAGACGGGGTGGATGGTAAGGTAAGGTACCTAGGTAGGTATGTATGGATAAGGATAGCTGTCTGGATTGAAGCAGGATTCGACGGTTTCGGCTGTTGGCAATGATCACGTTGGGGCTTGGCTGTGTTCCGGTGCTCCATTTTGCCCCACGCTACCCATCGCACAGCGCCCACTCGCAATGTCTCTGTGGTGCCCATTACAGAACTAAGAAACATGACCTTTTTGGCGAGTGTGTGTCAGCTGCCTGTCGCTCGCTACTCAAGCTCGTTCCTTGGTGTCTGGAGGTTGTTGTCAGATGCTTCCGAGGGAACGAGTCAAAAGGTTGGCGGGTGGAATATCCGAGAAACTTAACAAGGTATGTTTTACTGGTAGTGATTAAGCTGATTAACATACCTTAGGTACCTAAGGTACCTAGTAAATTGTCTTATTTACTCCAGACTTTGGTCTCGATCTGCCGCTATTTTGTTTATCCCCAGTTCGATGAAATCATCATGCACCACACCCCAGGTTTTACCCTGCCAAGCTTGACTTGTGCTGGCCTGATCTTTGCCGTTGTATGTAGAAGATGTACCACATCGAAATACCTAAAATGTAAATTCAAACAAACACGATTAACGGCCTCCGATCGTGCACATGGCTGGTTAAACAACACCGCGGCGCCATTTCACCGAATACATAAGCTTATCCGACAACCAACCCTTTTTTAGTTCTAGCCAGGTAGTTTAATAACGACGCTGAGGATACTAAGGATAGGTAGGTAGGTAGCTGGTTGCCGTTTTCTTTTTCTTTTTTTTTTCAGGGCGAGTTTTTAGCAAGGTACAGGACAGACACCACTAGAGGTAGGTATTTTCGGTACCTGAAGTAGGTGGGTACCCATCTTAACTACGGAGTAGGGGCTTTAGCGAAACTTACCGTGCTATCTCTCGCCTCCACAACGGACGGCAGGCAATCATCAGATAGTGGGGTGCCGAGCTAGTGGGTTCCTTCTCCGAGGCGAGATGTGCTAATCACGTGTCGTCCGAGCTAGGAAGCTTCCATTGTTAGTCTCTGGTTCAATGCTTGTCCAGGAACGTCTTTAATCGCGACCCTGTGTTAGACATCTTTAAGCCCCGAGGAGTAAGAAATTTTGATCTGATTTCAATCCTATCAATTATCTCTCCAAAGATCTTTGAGGGTCTTGGCGACATGATCAGATTATAACTAGGGCTTGCTGCTTGCTAGCACGATGTCTGGAGAGAATCATGGCAAACCCTCCGCCGTGCCGTCGTTTGCTTCCTTCAAGAAGCCGGAGCCGTTGAAAACGTCATCAGAATCAGAAAATGACAAACCAGCAACAGAGTCTGTCCGGGACCGTGATGGATCTGATGATCTTGGGAGGAGGTCCTCCAGACCCAAGAGACATCACCATGACCGGCAGCGCCAGTCCGGCTCCAGCCATAGAAAGCCTTCAGAGTCGGTCGCTCTACGGCATCGTGAGCACGCCAAGGACAGTCTCGGAAGTCCGCTGAAGCCTGCTGATGAGGTCTTGTCCAGTCGCAACTCTGTCCCTGCGCTTGCCACTGAGAAACAGCCTAATTATTCCGACAAACTGTACGCCATTGACAGACGAGGCGATCCATTGATCCTGAGATATGGATCAAATGACCGCTCCAAGGTCCCTGTGTACCGCAGAGGAGGTCGTGGTCGTGTCCTCGGTCAGGCCGTGGGATTTCTCGAGACTGATCGAGTAGGGGCTAAGGAGGTCTTTGTCATCCGCTCTGCCCGGGAGCGTGGCTCCCTTTTTCGGGAGAAGAACATCCCGCAACTCAAATCCGGCAACGGACTGGAGAAGAACTTCATACCAAGGTTCCAAAATCGATCAGATGCCCCAGTGGCGTCCGAGGAGATGGAATTCTTGCCAATTACAAATCCACACAAGAGGAAGCGCGGGCAAGACGATGAAGATCCCCATGACGGACGTTTTGGCCCCAACGGTGGTCCTTTAAGGATGGGTGGGCTGCAGCCGTCCGAACAGAGTGCTTTTGACAGTGAGACGACGTCTGATGAAGATCAGATGCCTGATATCGATGATGATGATGATGATAATGGCAACCAGACGGAGGGGCAGGAGGAGCTGCAGGACACCAAGAAACGCCTGATTGAGCTATCGCGGCGGGTCAAGGAGCACCCAGAAGATGTCGACGCATGGCTTGCTCTCATTAAACTTCAAGAAACGAGACTACATTTTGACGCGAACGAGGCCGAAAACGAAACATTCTCCAGGGGTGTGGCAGAAGTTAAGTTGTCCATGTTTGAGTCCGCTTTGAAGCATTCACGGTCTGAAGTAGATCGTGAGAGGCTTCTCCTCGGACTCATGAGAGAAGGGAGGCGCATTTGGGCCCCCAAAGTGCTGACCAAGCGCTGGGAATCAATTTACAAGGAGCACCCACGCAGTTTTCTGCTGTGGAGGGCATACCTTGACCATCTGATGACCGATGTTGCCTCTTTTGGATTTGATGAGATCAGGGGATTCTTCCAAAGACGACTGGATTTTCTCAAAGCTGAAATGCATCTGGCGACATGCAAAGAATCCGCCACCCAGGAGGTAACAAACCTTTGTGAGCAATCCTTATACGTGTTTCTTCGAGTAACCCGGTACCTGCGAGACAGCGGGTTCTTTGAGACGGCTGTCGCATTATGGCAGGCAATATTGGAACTCACTTTCTGCCGTCCAAGCGAGCTTGTCGACTCTTCAGCAGAAGCATGTCTATTGGCTTTTCGGGATTTCTGGGAGAGCGAGGTCCCCCGCTTTGGGGAGCAAGACCATCAAGGTTGGAATGCGTTTGCCAGCAGCGATCAGGACGTGCCGGATCCTCGGAGATCAGCACCTCCAGAGCCTCCCAAATCTAGAGATGTGTACAAGGCGTGGGCCTCCTCTGAACGCCAAAGATGCCTCGGTAGCGGCATGCCTGCCCGTGCGGTAGATCAAGATGCCGTTGAAGACCCCCTCAGAGTGGTCATGTATTCGGATATCGAGAGCTTTCTATTTGTGATACCCTCCTCAATAGTTCCAAACGTCAGGGTGCAAATGGCCGAGGCGCTGTCTCAATTTTGCCACCTGCCATCCACCTCTGATCTTGACGGTCTTATGCAAGCGGCCAGGAACGACCAGTTAATCTGTGGGTCGCATGCGCACCTCTATGCTGCAGTTGATCTCAAAGCGAGCGAGCAGACAAGCGTAACACTTGTCGAAGACCACGGGCCCAAGAAAGCACCTCAGCTCCTCCATGATGAAGCCCATATGGCATTTTCTACAGATCTGTTGGTAGCGGGCTCAGATTGGTTCTCCTATGGAATAATGACGACAGCCCCAGAAATCCCAAGAGATTTCCAGGATTGGATATCCACCTCTATCCAGGAGCTTGCTATCAAGCACAAAGTTGAAGAACTCGGAGAGCTCCATCTCTATTTGCAATGGTCCCATAAACCTCAAAACGCAAAGAAGACAGCAAAGGGTTTGCTCAAAGTATACCCCACAAACACCGAGCTCTACAAAGCATATGCATGTTCTGAATATTGCAACGGAAATCTTGAGCTAGCAAAGAGCGTGCTGCTATCAGCTGCCAGTCAAAAACTAAGCGCCATCCCAGGCAAGACGCAGTCATTATGGAACACCCTGGTGTGGATGGAATTGCAAAAGACCAATCTCCAAAATGCCGCAGCAACCTTGTGCTCGTCGGCAGGAGACAAACCCGGTACAGTCATACCTGCTGCTGATCTGCCCCAGCCAACGCCAACGCAGATTCTCAAGGCACGCCAGAGTTTCCAGACCGCGAGGGACTACCAACTATCGTCGGGCAACGTGGCCGGGGCCGTCGTGTTTGCTGAGTCGTCAGCCCTGCTAGCATATCTGACGACGAAGGACGGTGAGGAAACATACTCGGAGAAGCAAGGCAATTTGTCATCTGCGGTTGCAAGTGTGATGTCCTTCTCGGATGAGCTCTGCGCTCGAAGCGATGTGTCACATTCCCCAAGCCATGAAAGATTCCTACAATTCGCGTCGAAGCTTGTATACTTTCACGCTAAGAATGGGTTAGTGCCTGGATTACTCAACGAGCCAAATTTGTTAAAATATTCACTAGACCCACCACTAACATGTGCCACCACTGCAGATCTTTCCGACCTGCATCACTACGGGAGACTTTTTCGCATTTTGTAAAGTTATTTCCGCGGAACACCATGTTTCTATCCCTCTTCGCCTGGGCCGAGTCGAGCCTCCGCCTGGACGATCCCGTGCGCAGGCTGCTGCAGAGAAGCATCCTAGTCGAGCCAACCGACACAATATCGGCCCGCATCTTTGCCATCCGCCACGAGATGCGCGTCGGAAATGCCTACTCTGTGCGGGCGGCGTTTGAGCAGGCCCTGGCGGCCGACAGGTTCGCCGGCGACCCGCACTTGTGGGTAGCCTATGTGCGGTTCTGCTGCAGCAAGAGGGAGCTGCGGAGCAAGGCCAAAGGCGTCTTTTACCGAGCCATGGCCGCCTGTCCCTGGTCCAAAGAGGTACTCATGGAAGGCTTCGGTGGCGGTCTGATTCGCGACATGGCTTCCGACGAACTGCGAGCGCTGTACACGACCATGTCGGCTAGAGGTCTGAGGATCCATGTTGACATGGAGGAGTTTGTCGAGGAGTGGCGGAGACAGAAGAATAGTGGTAGATAGTGAGAGTAATATGAGCGTTATAGTGGATGAAGAATATGACCAATAATTGGCGGGAAACATCTGAGCAGTTACAAGATTTGCTGCGTTGCGATACAGCTTACGTTGAGCAATGAGCAAGGCCCATATTGCATGAGTATTTCTTTTCTTGAAGCAGTCAGCGTTATACAATATATGATACGCACTCTGGTTCATTCATTCACATTTCGAGCATGTCCCATCTCATGAAACTCCTTCAAACCAAGACCATCAAGCCGTGTCGGCTGCACAAACGCTACTATAATGCACCAGACTGAGCCAACAGCAGGTGCAACGACACGGGCAGTCCTGACAAAGGGGAAGTTGTTGCTGTCGAATACCTCAACTGCTGAAGGTCGACCGGTGGGACCAGAAGGTTTGTTCAAGACTTGCGAGCGCTGAGATCGAAATTACTCTGGAATATGATTGATGGTCAGACAAAGTGCCATCTGTGGCTGTACCAGTTGGTGACTAACAGGGGTCATGCTCATTTATAGCATGCCAGACTTGTCGTACTGTCCCGGAGTTATACATTTGAGTGACCAAGCCCAAGTTGGAAAACGATCACAGGAGAGGAGGGGTTGTCGACTGCTGGTGATCTCAGGTTGGTGTTATTCCAGTGTTGACGGATAAATGTCACTGGCGGCTAGAGACGATGGAACAAGCTCGCGGACAGTTGTTATATGGGATGGTGGGTAGGGAGATGAAGACCATTCAACCGAACCATAGCACCCAAGTAAGATATTGCGAAAGAATTGACCACACTTAGGCTCTCAGCCACTGTCGTGAGTATCGCTCGCGATGACCCTCGTATAAACTCCTGGCCGTCTTCTCTGTTATAACCCCTTCTGCAAATACGTGGACAGTCCCAGTCAGTATAACAGCCCTCCCTCCAAAGGCAACGGCATTTACAATATGCAACGACACCCCCTGTGCTGAGCTTTCGAAACAAAGAGGATTACGAGTGGCATGTAGACTGCGATTCGTATGTTTATACGACCGCTGGTCGCAAGGCCTCGCTAGATCTTTCAAAGGGGTGGTGGGAATGACATATCTTGGGCCAAATACCACAATCATGTATATGCAATCTTTTTTTTCGGCTTGGGTTCTTCATTTGCTGTATGGGGTTACATGGAACGCCCCATCCTGTTATGCAACACCCAGCCCACCGTATTTAGGGAGGGCTTCATTATATGTAGGCGGGACCACGGGCTTGACTGTCCCACCACATTAGGTTGGACATTCTGCTCGTTATGCACACCAAATTATTTAAATTTCATAACTAAAAGGTACTCGATACTGACAAGAACCTTATAAGATGGATAAACCTACTATCTCAAAATAAGTAACTGCTGAAAGGGAGCCGTTTCCCGTTCGCCGTGATGCACAAGCCTTCTATCATCACCGGGTACTGCGCCAACACAAGCCTGTAGGGACTGTAAGTGACACAATACGAAATGAAGCCGACAATGGTATCCTCCTGTTTGTCTCCTATTGGTCGACATCTGGTTGATCACCTCGCTCTCACTTCTGCTTCACAACCACATAGCTTAGCTGCCTCGTGAACTTTTGTTTTTCTCCCAGTCTGCCCCATCACCATCCACCTCAAGTCCCTCCAATTTCTCTCTTGCAATTTATATTGCACGGTGGACAGCCCATTCCAAGCCTTGGTGTGTTCCATGTCGGTAACCTCCCCTACCGATAACACCTAAACAACGAAAACCCCATCAAACTTTTTCCTTTTCCTTTTTTTTCACCTCATCGCCAACTAGAGCCCTTTTTCGTTTATGGTTTCGAATTACAGCATCTCCGTTACAACACTTCCGTTCATCGGGCTTTCAACTCGATTATCCGGCCTCTTCTTTCTCTTCGCCATTGTCACGCTC
>JAVHJQ010000595.1:0-21669 GCA_031306095.1 Pyricularia sp. CD86 | reverse complement strand
GTAGATACCCAGGGATTCGGCGCTTCATACATACTATGGAATTGCATAGATGTTTGCTCATAGAGGACTCTTATGACTGCTACGGTTGGCTTGAATGAAGAAAAACTATACAATTTACAGTAAAACTGCATCATATTATGGAGAGTCTGCAGGCGAAAGGTATGGGTTTAAGAAGTAGCGGATAAAATTCGTGATATAATTAAATGCTTGGTAGGAAACCAGGGACGGTGCCCACTGCGAATACCAGGTGGGTCGGTTTTGACTTGCCTCTTCATTGACCCCCGCCCCCCGCGGTCGGCAGTATGCCCCACTACATGCGATTATGTTGTCGAGTTGCCAATCAAGCTGTCGCGAACCGAACAAAACCGACGGTACGCCAGCCAAGAATGTACACAAATACCTACTCCAGGTGAAACGCTTGGTCTGCGCTCTCGGTATCTGGAACGTTTCCCCCCCAAGATGCCCATCTTCGCAACAAGCCAGGAATGGCTTCATCAGTCACAGCTCCTCCTTGAGGCCTGTCCAGCAACGGTAAGTTTTTCGTCCTCGAGCGATCAAAAAAATATGGGGAGGGTTTCCATGTTTCCATGTTGTTTGCCTGCGATCGGGCCGCCTCCGAACAAAAAAAAAAAACCGTAACAGAGCGTCGCGCTGACCCTATCCTCATCGGGAAAAAGACGAGGATAACGACGCGCTACTCGATCCGCAAGGCTGAGCAGAAACCGCACAAAGACGGCGAGGCCCTGCCGGACGCAAAGCCGCCGCGGGCCAGGCTCGTTCTCAAGACTTATGACGATGCCAGCGGCGCCTGCCTCAAATACCGCACCAGCAAAGCCGCAGAGGTCTCGCGCCTGATTCAGATGTTGGGGAGCCTGGGGAGAAGACAGGCAGCACTCCCGCCCAGGGACGATGGGCTGCTCGAGCCTGCAGGTGGCGCGGCGCCGACGCCGATGGAGTCCGAAGCGGCGGTGGGTGCTGCTACAACAACGCCCCAGCAACAACCGGCGCAACAACAAGGAGGTGGAGGTGGCGCGAAGAGCAAGAAGAAAAAGGGCAAACGATGAATGAGGTGGCTGGCCAGGGATAGGGGCTAGGATTAGCATACAAGTACCTGGGATTATCCTCAGGCTATGCCTGCGCGCATCGCGCACTCGGCGCTGCCTATTTCTGTCTGGTGGACTTCTTTGCAATCGCAATGGCCGCTAGACAGCCAGCAAGAGTTGAAAGCGAAAGCTGGATCCAGGTACGGCCTGACAAAACATCACATAAGCAGGGTGAACCACAAGGTAGCTATCCTAATAAATTGATCCTAACATTATCTTAAAACTTGTACATGACTTGCGTCCCGACAACCATGTCGGCCTTCCATCCCGCTATCCTTACCATAAGCCGTTGATCTCAAAATGAGTTCGAAATGAAAATCCCTCCCAGTATTCGCTCAAACGCCTTAAACGCCCTCGATGTGAACCGAGCCGGTCCGCCAGTAATCCAACAGAAAAAGCAACTATGTATCTAAACAGGGCTGGGTGTCTTAGCCCCACAAGGGAGTCTAATGCTTGAAGGCGCCTCAAAAAACCTCCATGCCATGCATGCGACGGGGGCCTGCCGAGGCCGAATAGAACTATGGGTATAGAAGCGTAGAAAAGAAAAAACTTCACATCAGGACAACTAAAAGTCGTCGTCAAAGGTAAAGTCTCCCGAGTTGCTGTCCTCAGCCTCTTGCGAAGTGCTGGTCTTCTCGTCGACAGGTGCTTTCTTGGTGCTGGCCATGACACCGGCCTTTTGGTAGTCGCCCACGCGCTTCTCGAAGAAGTTGGTCTTGCCACCGAGTGAGATGTTCTCCATGAAGTCGAATGGGTTGGTGGCGCGGTAGACCTTCTCGTTTCCGAGTGCGACAAGAAGTCTGTCAGCGACAAACTCAATGTACTGCTTCATAAGGTTGGCGTTCATGCCCAGGAGGGCGCAGGGCAAAGCCTCCGTAAGGAACTCTTGCTCAATCTTGACAGCGTCGACAACAATCTCCTGGACAATATCCTTGCTGGGCCTGTTGTTCAGGAGCGAGAACAGGAGACAGGCAAAGTCGGTGTGGAGGCCTTCGTCACGGGAGATGAGCTCGTTGGAGAAAGTCAGGCCGGGCATCAAGCCACGCTTCTTGAGCCAGAAAATGGAGGCGAAAGCACCGCTGAAGAAGATGCCCTCGACGACAGCAAAAGCGACGAGGCGCGTGGCAAAGGTCGACTTCTTGTCAGTGATCCACCTCAGAGCCCAGTCGGCCTTCTTGCGGATGCAGGGGACTAAGGGAGCTTGTTAGCATGAGTTAAACTATAGGATAGGGAAGCATAAGGGACGACGTACTAGTGTCAATGGCGTTGAAGAGGTACGTGCGCTGCGCAGTCTCTTTGATGTATGTGTCGATCAGGAGCGAGTAGGTCTCGGAGTGGATGTTCTCCATCATGATCTGGAAGCCGTAGAAGCAGCGCGCCTCGGGAATTTGGACTTCGGCGCTGAAACGCTCAACCAGATTCTCGTTGACGATGCCATCCGAAGCGGCGAAGAAAGCGAGAATGTGAGAGATGAAGTACTGTTCATCTTCAGTGAGCTTGTTGTTCCAGTCATGGAGATCCTTGGACAAATCAATCTCTTCCGCGGTCCAGAAGGAGGCCTCGGCCTTCTTGTACATCTGCCACACCTATTTTGATGAGCGTCGGTTAGCTGGAATTCAGAGCGACGACGGTGACGACGCGTTGCTCATCTACTTACTTCCGAGTACTTGATGGGAAACAGAACAAAACGTTGGGGGTTCTCCCGGAGAATAGGCTCGTCGATCTCGGGGGCCTTGATTGTTGGGGCAACGGCAGGCTTCTCTACAGGCTTGATGTCCTTGCCGAGAGGCTTCTCTACCGTCTCCTGGGCAACGGACTCTGTGTGGGGCTGGTTCTCTTTGTCGGCGACGTTGAAGTCAAGCTTCTTGACGGGTGATTCCATCTTGAAAGACTCAATTGCAGAAGCAGCCTGTGGTAGGTGGCAGTTAGAGACATGTTTTGAGGGATCAGACAAAGACGAGTGAGATGGTGGCGCGTACCTGCTTGCTAGGAGTCGTCTCGATCATTGTGGTAGTGTGGGGGAAGAGTACAACCAATAATTCTTCAAGTAGATTTAAAAAATGTCAAGGAGGAGAATCCTATGCGTGAATATGAAGTCGGAGCAAGAATTCAAGGCTTTGAATTGGAAATGTTTGGTTGTGAGTTGGAAGGAGGAGAGGAAGTTGAACGAGCTTTCGAGGTTCTTGAAGGCCTTCTTATGCCACTTAACGCGACGTACGGTAGAGCACGAACACCAAAAATGGCAGGGATTCTACGCGTCTTAGCGTGTTCAATGTGGGTCTCGTCGCGAGAAATCAGTTTGAAGCCCCTGTAAGCCCACTTTACCATCGCCCGGCCAAGCTCGTAACTACGAAAGTAACTTTGTACCCCTAGTTGCCGTCAGGTTTACTTTTTCTTTCATTCCGCTGCCGCACGTCCGCCAGGCAACCAGGAGATGGATGCCTGCCGCTTTCATGTCCCGCAGATCGATAATCACGCGAGAACTCCACTCTTTCTTGTTAGAATTATTTATCCGATCAAAAAAACGCGTAGCTAGCTAATGGTTACACAAACCTGACAAACTGTTATAAAGCAAACATGTGGGACTACGCGGCAAGGTGTAGAATCAAGATGTCACTTTTCGTGAACTTTCAGAGAAGTAAATCCGGCAACCCAGGCATGTACCCAGGAAGGGATCAAAAGGTAACCGAGGAATGGAGATAGTAAGTAGTGAATAAGCCAAGCAGTCGAATGGTTACTACGTAGTAGGACAGTGGCAAGTAGGTAGGAAGCTAGATGGGCCGGTTGAGCGGATAGGAAGCACCAAAAGTCTGAGCGCCGTCATGGACATATCTAGTGCCGTCACGCCTTAGAATATGATCATGCTTGCATTAAATTATGAACATTAAGTACCAATACAAGACAAACTGCTGATGAGTCTCTATCCCCACAAGTCGGCATTCAATCATGAAGCATCATCGATGCCCGTCGCAAACAGTGACAGAAACAGTGCAAGCCCACGCAGCCAAACTTAGCACATTTCTATCCTCATATGCGGTCTCGACGGGTACGACCCTCAGCAGGCGTAGAGGTGTCGACGGTTTCACCTCCACGGCCAAAGAACTTCTTCTTCGCTGGCTTAGGTGGGGCGACTGAAGCAGTTGCGGCAGACGAAGATGGTTGATTTTCGAGATCTGCGGGATCTGATATCCCACGCTTGTTCATCTCGTCGTACTTGTTAACCAGGTAGAGCTCCAACAACCATGCGTTGCGAATGTTGGCCCTATAGGCTGCATCGGCGATATCCCCGACAAAGGGAACGAGACCAATGACAAAATCTACCAAGATATTGAACACCATGCGGGACAAAATTGCCAGCGGCAAGCCATCGTCAACTTTCATCTACATGAAATTGAGTTAGTTGACCTGACGACGGCGGTGGGGTTGGAACAGCTAGATTACTTACGCATTTCTTGACAAGGATCAGGGCCATAAGCGCGTCCAGGACATCACCAATGGCAGGGACTAGGCCGATGACGGAACTCCAACCGAATCTGATACCACAGAAACTGAACAGGCTCATGTCGAGATGATAGGCACGGCTGCGGACCCCTTTAAGGACCTGCGCATCATTCTTGCTCAGACCTTTGGGAATCGGCTTCTTCCCCTTCTTTTTGTAGATGATCTCGGTCTTGCCGCCTTTGTGCACCTCGATCTCTTCATAGTCGTAGAAGGGATCCTGTAGTGATGTCAGCAGGTCTTGACAACCAAGTGTTATACCGTGTTTGTTTTTAATGGTATAAGGTAGAAAGACCCACCTGTGAATTGGTATTCATCTTCATCTTGTCCTGCAAGGCGCGCTTGGCGGCCAGCTTAAAAAGGAACGCAGCCATGGCGGGAAGCTTGCCTAGCTCGTCTGGAACACAGTAAAACTGAGTCGGGAATGTGGAGAGCTCCTTGGCAGAGGGGCTATACCTCTGCTGCTACTTTGGAGAATGAGAATGCGAAAGTAGATTGCTTAGAACTAGAAGCAGCTGGGCAAACTTGCTTGGGGGGGATTGCAGTTTTATCTGCGACCAAGTCAATGCCCAAATGTGTGGTGGCTGCTGGCTGGGTACTATTGGCTGGGTGGCGAAAGAATGCGTTCGTCCAATACTTCTAGGAGGCCGCCTGGTCCCAGTTTCTTGTTCAGTTGGTCGGTAGTTGAATCACAATGTGGAGAATCGTCACCGTACCTTAGACCACCTGAACTGGGCGCAGAGAACTTAATTAAAAGGTGAACAAGTCTAGACTGAATGCTTGGTGCTGCCTCCCACTGCCTTTTAACTGTCTGTTTCAGCGTATGATGCTGTACCCGATGACGATGCACTTCAACCGCGCATTGGCTTTTTTTTTTCTGGCAAGTTTGAATATTTCAGGTATGATGTCACTTGGAAAAGTACGCCAGCCCAGTACTGTATGCCATTCGCCAGTCGTGACGTCGGGCGCAACCGACGATTCGTTATTAGTTGCCCCACTGCTTACCGGCATTGAGGGTCGCAAAATTTAATGTGGCTAATACACCTGTGTGGCTGATCTTCTGGACTCTTTGTGGCTGAGCCTGTACATCGATGTTGGGCAAGCCTGGGCAACCAGCCATGTTCTAGAACTAACGACAAATTGAAAGGCTGAGCATCCAAACCACGTCCCACACAACTGCGACAGATCGCCGGCTTTTTGGTTACGACATTCGTCTTGCTTCGCACCAATCGACAGATCGACTTGTGTTGTAGGTTCTTTTATCTTGAGAATCAATCAAAACAGCTTGCGCCTTGTCGCGACCCGATTGCGCTACCAGGTTGTACCGAGGCAGCTTGACGCGCCGTCGAGCAACCCTCAATAGCTCGAGGGGCCTGAACAACAAATTCCGAACTTGGCTTTCCTCCCCGTGGATATGCCCATAATATTATCACCCGTAACAAAATGGCGGAATCAAAAATGGAGCTAGAGGACTGTGAGTGCAACATGATTGCTTCTCAACATGATCAATGGGAACCCATAGATGGACCAGATGTGGTATATGTATCATTTATGCTGACCGGAATACCCAGGGTTGGATGATCTTTGCGTGCGCTTCATTATCAACCTACCCGCAGAAGATTTATCGTCGGTGGCGCGAATATGCTTCCAAGTCGAGGAAGCACAATGGTTCTACGAGGATTTCATCCGTCCGCTGGACCCAACACTGCCGTCCATGTCCCTGCGCAGTTTCTGTCTGCGGATTTTCCAGCACTGTCCACTGCTTGCCTCTTTCCCCGTCGAAAACCACATGCGAGCCTTTGAAGAATTCCTGCAGTACAAGACCCGCGTTCCAGTGCGGGGCGCCATCATGCTCAACGAGGCCATGGACTCGACCGTACTAGTCAAAGGTTGGAAGAAGGGTGCGAACTGGAGTTTTCCTAGGGGAAAGATCAACAAGGACGAAGACGATCTTGACTGCGCGATACGTGAGGTCTACGAGGAGACTGGCTTTGATATCAGAGCCGCCGGTTTGGTTCCCAAGACCGACGAGGTCAAGTACATAGAGATCAACATGCGCGAGCAGCAGTTGCGGCTCTATGTCTTCCGAAATATTCCAATGGACACCCACTTCGAGCCGAGGACCAGAAAGGAAATTAGCAAGATCCAGTGGTACAAGCTCTCTGAGCTCCCAGCCTTCCGAAAGAAAGGCAATCAGCACCAATACGACGCGGCGGCTGCATCAAACGCGAACAAGTTTTACATGGTGGCTCCCTTTTTGGTGCCTCTGAAGAAATGGGTTGTTCAGCAAAAGAAACGGGATGGCTCGCGGGTAGCCGGCTCCAGTCTTGCTGCCCAGCCCATTCACGAGGAGGGCGTCACGGAGGATGAACTGGGAATGCACGTTGACCATGTTGCCCAGCCGACCGCCGCAACACCCGCCATTGAAACCTTTGAGGGTGCCACTCGGGAGTTGCAGCGACTGCTCCAGGTGCAACCTTCAACTCAGGGACTGCAAGGGGTCACAGGGGGCCAGGCGCCGCCCGACCCAGGTCAAGACAAGGGCAACGCGCTACTGGCGCTTCTTCAGGCCGGACCTACGGGGGGTGCGGCGCAGGTGCATCCACCATCTAACCCCCCGCCCCATACTCCTCTGGACCATATCCTTTCAGGTGTCCCTGCTGCCCAACCGCCGACACCTCATCACCACAACCATATTCGACAGATGCACCACCACGTAACTCCTCCGGACTTTCCACTGGGACCCCAGGTCGCAGAAAACCAACACATGCCCCATATGGGTCAATTTCCCGGGCAGCTCGCTGGGAACACTGGATATGGTCAGGGACATATTCCCTCGGCAGACCGCGCCCCTGCCTCGGGTCAATTCCTAGGCGGCCTCAGCCACGCTGGAACGTCTATAGCAGGTGGGGGAGCGAACCCAGCAGCATTCGCTCACCAGCTTCCGCAACATTTCCTTTCAGGCCCAAGCCATCAAGCATACCCCAAGCCAACAGAGAATGTAGCTCCGGCCCCGCAGCTAAGCACCCATTCCATGTCTCTCCTTAGTGCCTTGAGAGGAAATACCACCCGGCCTACAGACAGCGCACCAGCCAACCCCCCTGTGCCTGAGCCCACATCCCAAGTCATGCAGCTCTCGCAGGCGACCACCACAACACAAACATCTCAGCAGTTCCTAGACCAGGCATTAAGGATGGCTGGATCCCCGAAGCCCGTCCAGTTGGATGTCCAGGCACAGACGTCGGTACAAACGCACAAGAACGCGCTTCTGGGCATATTCAAGTCTCCGACCCCAAATTCAGCAGCACGTCAAGGAGCAACCCAGATCAGCAACTTGGACGGGACCGGGTCGTCACCGGGATTACAGTTTGCAAACCCACCTCAACCTCAAGCGGCGAGCTCCACAGCCGAAACCATTCGAGCTACAGTACAGACCAGTGATGGGCCGATTCAGATGGACCCAAACCTGCACTTACCATTCGGGGCGCTCAAGCTTCTCAGTCGTCCCCAGGGATTAGAGCGCGGTAGTGCACCTGATCCTGCCTTGGCTTCGTCATATGGCTCGCAATCCTCTCACTCCGCAATGGACAATATACAGCGGCCAGTGTCTGTAGGAAATCAATCATCTGCGGCAGTTAGCCATGCCCACTTCTCAGGGCAGCAGTCTAATATACCACAGCCCTCTCAGGCATATCTTGGACATCCTGTGCCCAACAGGACGCCTTCGGCAACCGGAATGCCGGGTTTCTTAGGTCAACAGCAGCCTGCTAGAAGTCCATCTCAGGCGACACCTGAGCAAAAGACGCTGCTTTTGTCGTTGTTTAGCAAGCAACAAACACAGCAAGTACCCTCAGCAGCCGAAACCTCGGGCAAAGGCAAGGAAATTCCCGTGCCTCTTCCACTAGCAGATGGGACCGCACGACCCCTCTCTCGTCCCGCGGTACTCGCGTCTGCTTCGGGCGAAGGGTCGAGAAGTGACCAACCATCTCCCATGGGCAGTCAAACACCCATATCTCCTGCAGACAGGAACTTTTTGCTTGGGTATCTGCAGTCTGTCTCCAACACTGCAACAAAGTAGGATCTAAATTTCTGGGCTCTTTTCGGGGTATTCGGGAAGAAAAGAAAAAAAAACAAATGCGGGTGGGGGAAAGGTTTCTCGGGTTTAAGGCAGGCTTTTGTTTTCTCTTCTAAGTTCGGAGCGGGCTCATTTGGTGGAATCACACGTCTTGGTTATACTGGGCATTACCTGAGCATTCAAGCATGTTAGTGTTAAGCGCTTTTCAAAGCGGACGATGCTAGTATGCGTGTTTCTTGCAAGTTTTGGCAGGCAATTTTGCTGAACGAGCATATGTTGAATTCAGGCAGCATGTTGTCTTCATGTAAATAAACCATTGATATTAAATCTTATGACAACCCAATGGTAATGATTAAAGCTGGACTCTTGTGGGGGTATAGACATCGAAAGCTTCCAACCTGGTTATTACTCTCGCAAAATAGCAATCAAGTTGGCCCAATACGATAAGCATTACCCTTCGGCCGGTTGTCTCGCAGTCAGCAGGTCAATAGCGGCGTGGAATCAAGTTGACAATCGAAGGTTACATGATCAGCAACAGACAAGCCGCAAGCCGCAAATAGTTAGAAATTGGGTATCCGAAACTCCGCAAAACCGCCCGGCCAGTCATACCACCAAGACCTCTACAAACAAGAGGTACGGTGGTTCAAATCCCATTTTTAACCTCGTCAAAAATAAGAACCATATTGAAACATTTCCGGGGAGAACAACATAAGTCCCCCAAGACCCGAGGCTCCAAAGCCACAAAATTCGTACAGTTGTGTTGAGAACAGGGAAAAGCCAGCTCATTGAGGAGTTTGAGGTGGACATTAGGCACCGACCCCAATAGACCCTTTGGCCGCAGCATAGTTCTGCTCGGATTGGTCCTCGTCTTCCCCGTCCATGCTCAGGAGCTTGAAGCGATTGGCAACCACATTCATGTGTCTCTTTGCAGGTGGTGGGTCTTTTCTAGTGCTCACTGGTTGAACACGATTGAGTGGCTGGGCGCACTCATCGACGTCCCCTGGGTTAAAAGCTGGATTAGTTCCGAGTCCAAAAGAATACGAGTAGCTAGCTCCACTTGTGTGTTGGGCTCAACTTACACTCAATCCTGCAGTTTTTGTATTTTCTAAATTTCCAGTCAGCCTTTAGCCATAGCAAAAATGAGGAAAACAAGAGATCCGGATTGGTTTCCAGGCCCTCTCTCTCTCTCTCTCAACTTACAGACGACTCATCATACAGGTCTTTGCAACTATGCAATTATGAACTGAGTTGAAGCTTATAAAGCAACTGCCACCAATGAAAGCTACCTTGACAACGGCCAGGTTGTGGATGTGGTCAAGATCTTCACGGATGCTTGCTTCGGTTGTGTCCGAATCATAGCGACGCAATACAAGATTTCGCGTGGCTCCGTTCCCGATTTTGCTTGCAACATGGCCGGAAAGGGTGAACTGACGGTCACTCCAACGCACTTCTATCCTCTTCTGCCTGATATACAGGTCATATCTTCGGCAATGCTCAAAGAAGGCTCGCGCGTCGGCAGAATGGAGGAAGGAGACGGTGGCAGAGCGATCATGAGCCCGTACAAAGATATCAAGCAAGAGGCCACCCCTGACTACACCGGTGATGTCCGCATGGGTTGTGCTGTCGGGAAGGCCGATCAGCTGGATAGTTCGCATGCATTGCTTCTCATAAGCCGGCTTCTCGCCGTGGTCCGGGTATGGCTGCTGGCCATGGATGTCGGCATCATCTGGAGTCTCAGCCGAGTACGATAAACCATCTTGACCACCATCAGCATCTGCCCAATCTGGAGATCCTTCAAAGCCAACATTTGAGTGAACTGCGGGACCCGCATGAGGTTTGTTGTGTCCATCGCCGACCTCGACTAGTGGCCTCCGACCTGCGTGCGTTGGCCGAGGCCTCGGAGGCATGTGGGGCGGCGCATTGTCGTAGTGAGCTGGCAAGGACCGATGTTCCTTCTGAGGGTTCGACTGGGGCGGGGAAGTGAATGCATCATCCTGGATAGAGTTTGTGGCATCGTCCTGGCCGAGGAGCTGTCATCCGAAGTAACTTTACGTCAGCTTCTTTGTTCTCTCCCGAGAATCCATTGACATTCACTCGATATCAGAATAAGGGGTTCCAGAACGCAAATTCTAAGGGGAAAAGAAAAAGAAAAATCGCGACTGGGGAACGAGGCATACGTTTATAGTGTCCTCCACGACGCCGCCGCGAAGCAGATTTTGGCGGAGATTTGCTGCATGCACCGAAATCCACATCCATGTCAGTCGGGCGGGCCTAGCGTGACTCGCATAGTCTCCGATTTGATCTATAAACTCACCGTAACGTCTCGCCGTTCGTTGCAGAGCCTCGTGATCTGCGCGACACACTATCAGGGCATCGTTGGGCAAAGAACGAGACACGGGCACGTCAGAGGGTTGCTTGGTTTTTCATGGAAAAGGTCAGTCAAGCCTCGGGGGTGGCTGAAGAACACAAGGCGCATGACGCCCAAATCTCTAGCGGCCGGGAGCAACTCACAAGTTGACCACTATCAATGTCAGAGGGGGGGGCCAGGTCAGAGGAGGTCAGCACGTTAACCACTATTTGTGAGTACCGCGCGACACAAGGTTGGCGCGGTCCCACTGTTGGGCAGACCTCGAGAGCTATATTTTGCTTACCGCCGAACTAGAGTCTCAAAAAAGCGTCGCTCAATGGTGACGGTCGAAGTAATATCTGGCTCCATGTTTATTGTGTTATGGAACTGCCAAGGTCCAGACGACAGATAACGGCAGGTAGAAGGTGTTTATGGTCAAAATTATGAATGGAAGTTCAGGTGGTGGAAGGTGACATAAAATGCAGATGGCTTGGCAGAGGTGCCTGCCTGCTGCTCATCTAAAAAATTTCGTAAAAGAATTTTTGGGTCCCTTTCTCCGATTCGATTCTCCCTTCCTTTCTCATCCTGTCTTTCCTGAATGCCTTCATGCTTATCGCTTCTAGGTAGGTACCTAGTTTTCTGGTAACAAACGCTGCCTCCCTTGGAGTCCAACTGGGAATCCTGACCAACTGGACTAGAGATCGAGGCTGCCCTCACGTGCCCCTACAGTAAACACACGGTACCTAGCTACAGACCATGTAACCCCAGACCAGCGCGTTTTCAGTTTTCAGCTGCGGTCCCGCGGGTCAGCCCAAGGGATTGATTGATTGGGTCCAGCTCTTTGTAAATGCCGCCGCTGAACTCGTTTCCGTAATAAGCATACGTAGCTTGATGGTGGCAATCCTGCGTTCCATTTCAACACGAACCCATTTGGCAAGAAAGTGAGCCGGGCTGGCAACGAAGATCTGCCAGTGTCGCAAAACCCGAATTGGCTGAAACTGACACGCTGAACACCACTGGCGTGGATTGCTGTTTCTTGATTGATTGATTGTGCCCGTACTTTTCAAGTCCTATTTGAATATATTTGATACCTACTCAGTAGAAAAGAGTTCGGGACGGCTAATATTTCTTTCTATCCACTCTGCAAGCTTTAATATCATATCTTTTCTTGGTCTGCATGCAATAGTGCGGGCCTTCCCGCTGGTTTTCTCAACGTCTCGTCCGTTACATTAGTTACGTTAAGATTTGTTTTGACGGGTGATCCAGCCAACATCCGATCCTGGTTTTGCATGTGTTCATCCTAAAAGATGGTTTAGCATGTAATGACTTGTGTCGTCCTTGGATCAGGCCTGCTAAATTGTCAAAAAACCCCTGGTTTCCCGCCTTGGCCTCTCCTTTACGAAATAACAAAAGCATAAACAACGCTCTCTTCTGCCAATCACGCATGCAGCATTCAAGTCACGAATAACTTGCAGTTGAAAATGCAATGTACCGGTAGTAAGTCAGAGTACTACCTACGTACCTTAGGTAGCTTCGGACTGTTTATGGGCGCAGCGCAGATACGAGCCGAATGAGAGAAAAAAGAGGGGCCTTGACAAAAGTGGAACAAAGAAGCAGAATACGATGCAGGAGGCAATTGTCCCCGCTACTAAGAGCCTGGGCTACACCCGGTTCTTTTACTTTTGTGTTTTGAAAAATAAATAAATGCCATAATCAATGCAACGACCCCCATGAGTGCCCACATTGGCTGGGCTGTGCTTCCTTCCAGACAGTGGTTTCCAGGCTTTTCTGTTTAGCGCAGGCCCAAAGCGTTCTAGCAATTTTGATTTTCCCCTTGGAACCTTCACCCTTTTTGTCCCTTTCACCACCAAACGCTTGACTTCGGTGTTGGTTCGTCACTCGCTTTCGGAATTTGTTTGAATACAGTCATTAGTTTTGGTATTCAATTAATAGTACTTTTCTCACTCCACACGACTTGTTTTATTTCCAGTCGCTCGCTCGGTGGAAATACACCCAGGTAGTCTTGAGCAACACATTCACGGCTGGCTGCTTGCTTGTTGCAAAAAAGGTGCACTTCATTCCAACGCTGGATCCATCAGTCCCGCCGAGATTACACAGAAAAAAAAATAACGTCAGTCGCATACCATACCATACGAAACGAAGACCGAGCCGGCTTGAGAGAAATACACGCCATATAAACTCCTTTTTGCTCTGCTTTGGCTGGACTTTTCTCGCTCTCCTACTCCGCTACCTCTTCTTTGTTACAGCCGCTTTCTTGTTACAACAACTCAAAATGAAGTTCCAGATATCGGCAATCAAGGCCGTAGCCATGCTGCTGTCACTCTCTTCCGTGGCTTCAGCCTGGCCGGGGTGGCTGCCGGAAGCTGGCGCTTTAGTCGCGAGACAAGACAGTGAGTCTGTCTTTGGTTACATTCCTCTGTTCTTCAACGACTGACAAAATGCATAATTGTACGACAGGCACTCCCACCCCGACAGCAAAGCAGACATCCTCATCGTCAGCAAGCGGCACCCAACCCCAGAATACTGCCTCGATCACGCAGACTGGCTCGTCAACTGCCACCGGCAAACCCTCTGGAAATAGTACTCGAACCCAGTTCGATGCCCAAGATCCCGCGGGATCAGTGGTCATGGTCACACCTGCTACCACTGCTGGCACGCAACTGGTCAAGGTCGGCGACTGGGTTACTTGGGGATGGAACTACACCAACCTCCAAGCTGCCCCGACTGCTATTGACGTGCTCATCAGCTGCAGCCAGGCCACGCGCACATGGACCTTGACTCAGAACATGACGTATGCCACCAAGGCCGACTTCCTATGGGATTCGAGCAATGATAGGGGCACACCGTACGTGGTTGCTGAGTACACCCTCATCATTTACGACTCCGACTCCTCGATCAGTGCAACGGCCGAACCGGGTTACCTAGCTCCTTACTCGGGCTTCAAGTTTGGCATGTACACCGGGGCCGCCTACACCCCCCTGGCGTCTGGGTGGAGGTGCGTGTCTTGCAGCGGTGCCATGTCAGGTGTCGACAAGGGAGCTTGGGGTGTTGCCCTGATGACTAGTGCCATAACGGTGATGACCTTTACATGGTTCGTCACCGGAGTTGGCCTCGCTCTGTGATAGAAACTTATCATTCTGAGCCGGAGTCACCCATCCTTATCTTCACTTCAGCTCGTGATTTTGCCGTTGGCATTTTGCGTGCAAAGAAATGGTCATCCTTTAAGCAGTATCTGATATTTAATACGAGGGAAGGGAGTTGTGTGTTTTATGGGTCAAGTAATGAAATGCGTTGGGCACATGCATACTTTTTTTTTGTCTAGGTTATATTTGCATCGCCGTTTGGAAACATGGTCAAACCGGACGAATCTCATGTGAGAGTTGATTGCAAACAATCTGACAAATTGTAGAAATGGGAAGGTCTGGAGTGTGGATCATTATCTGGATCATATATCTCATGGTTTACTTAGAGAGAAAAGAGAGAAAAGAATTGAGACGATATGGATAGCAAGAAGCCTTAAGGACAATCCCAGTCAACAGATTATTAATTTTACGAAGCGGTAGCTATACCTGGCATCTTTCTATATCATACGAAGCTGAAACCCGGCACCTTTCTCTTCCCTCTCGCGGCGTGCAAAGATGCCCGTAAAATCAACATCCCCAAGATCAGCAGCCTGGCCCCGAATCGGGGCATTTGGCGTGTCTCGGCGGCGCCTCCGCTCCTGGCCAGCCTTGCTGGGAAATGTAGGGAACATGCTTTCATGCTTTGGTCTAGGATCTTGCTTGAAATAGTCATGTGCCAACATCTCTTTGGCTGTGATCCTTCTCTCAGGGTCCAATGATAGCAACCCTGAAAGCAGAGCGCTCCCCGCTGCAGTGAGCAGTGGAAATCTCGCCCTGATCACGGAACCGGCAGCCTGTGGGTTTTTGGGCAGCCTCAAAGACCTTGCGTTGGGCAAGCGCCGAAAGCCAGGCCAGGTCTCCTCGGTCGGCACGCCGCAAAGCTCAAATATCTTTGTCAGCTCGTCGACTTCGTTCTTCCCTTGCAGTAATGGCTCACGGGTGAGCAGCTCGCCAAATATGCACCCCACGCTCCACATGTCTACCGCCTGGCCGTACTTGATCGTCCCAAGCAGAAGCTCTGGTGCACGGTACCACAAGGTGACCACCAACTGTGTCAGTTTCGGCGGCGGGTCTCCCACGTACCTCGCCATACCGAAATCTGCAATCTTCAGCTGGCCGCGGTTGTTGAGTAAGAGGTTCGAGGTTTTGAGGTCTCGATGGAGGATAAAGTTTTCGTGGAGGTAATTCACACCTGCCGCGAGCTGCAGGAGCAGCGTCTTGACCTCTGAGGAAAGGAAAGGCTCTGGCATGTCTTCTAATACGCTCTTGAGGTCATGTTCAAGAAACTCGAGCACCAGGAAGATGTTTTCAATCTTGCTGGTGTCGTCACCAACCACCACCTCATGCATTTCCACCACATTTCTGTGGCTGCAGTCCTTGAGGATCTGGATCTCACGTAAGCCAGTCACTGGCAAACCACTTCGATCTTTCGGGTCGATCTTTAACCTCTTCAGAGCCACTACTTTCCCTGTCGCGAGTTCCTTCGCCCTCGCAACCCATCCGTAGGCACCCTCTTCAATGTCGTTGAGCTTGTCATAGTTTTCAACGCTTCTGCACTTGCCAAACGGGGGCCCCGGCAACCTCAGCAGCCTGCGCTCGTTCGTTTCAGCGCGTCCGCCATCGTCTTCGTCGTTTTGTGCCGCATCGGGAGCGGGCGTCACCCTACGCCTCTTTGCCGGTGGTCCGTTCTCGGATGCTGGTTGTTGAGTCTGCAACTGGGCCTGGGCGGCGGTCTCTTCCTGGGCCTTGCGCGCCGCGGTCTTTGCGGCTTTGGCACGGCGCTTGGCCTCGCGTTCCTGTTTCGCTTTGGCGACGTCCTCCTGGCTGACGGCCCACCGGGAGGCTTTGCTAGCCATGACTGAGTGACTTGGGGAGGGCCGTCGGAGTTGCGATCAAGTTGTTGATGTTTCGTCTACAGTATTGGTTCGGGTGTGGCGTGTTTATCATATAAATCAACTGATTGTCTTGTCGTTGTACTTTTTTGTTCATGCGATTTTTCCTTGACGTCTGTTTGGAACCTCCCGCAACTCTCAAGAGCCTGGTTGTCCAATGTATCGCGACCCAAGTTAACGTCAGCCCCACAACAAAAATATCCTTGTCGTGTCTGGGTGCGGCTCGCACTGGGTTGCTTGCCGGCGTGCAGTGGTGGTGTGGGTACCGTTGCAGGGGTAGCTCTCTGCCGATCCTGTGTTTCCCAAAATGCTATCTATGGCAAAGACCTCAAATGCATTTGGTTCAATGTCGGTCGAAGCTGAGGATATCCCGAGGCATCTGCTTTTTCCTTGCCTTGTGAATCTTTTATAGAGGCAACTTAAAGCGTGCCACTAACTGTATGCCTCATCCGCTCACTAAACTGAAGCTACAAATCAGCCCAACAAGCTACTGAGCAACACGCAGACACAGTCATCAGTATCCCTCTATCTTTGAGAAATCAGCAACAGAAATTGGAATGGTCAGCTGGTGATCATGTCTGCTTTCTTATCTCGCAGAGGTGCCTTGCGTGGCATGCAGGCTCTGCGTCGCTTGGAAATGTCCACACTTGTTCAGCCAAGCCAAAAATTCAGATGGCAGCACTGCCGCAGCTTATCAAAGACTGCCCGGTTATACAGTCAACAAGAACCTTCCCTTTCCGCACAGACGGATAAGAGGCAATGGTCGACACCTTTGGCAGAGCAGCTAGCTGCGGCCATTTCGGTATGCTCGTTTGGAAATATATCTCATGTTTCATCCAGTGGCGTATTGTTTGCTAATCACCGTCCCCAAAAAGACCACTGGACCCATCCCACTTGCCAGCTTTATGCGTATGTGTCTGACTGCAGACATTGGTGGCTACTATACTGGCGCCATTGAGCAGGGCAGAGACCAGTTCGGCCTCAAGGGCGACTTTGTGACCTCGCCAGAAGTCTCTCAGGTGTTTGGTGAACTCATTGCCATTTGGTTTGTTGCAGAATGGATGTCCCAGGGTCGCCCTTCGCGTGGAGTCGAGCTCATGGAATTAGGGCCAGGAAGGGGGACTTTGATGAGTGACGTTCTCCGGGTATGTTGATGCATCAGATTTGATACAAAAGATCATTGGGTGGAGTATGCTGACCGACTTTGCAACACTTCAGACAATCAAAAGATTTGGCGACATGTCTAACAGCCTCGATGCCATATACATGGTCGAGGCAAGCCCCGAGTTACGGAAAGCTCAGAAGAACCTGTTGTGTGGCGAGGACGCTCCGTTGACGGAGTCTGAAATCGGCTATCACAGCGTCTGCAAGCAAACACAGCTACCAATCGTATGGACCGAGACTGTTCAGTCAATCCCCAAGAGTAAGTAACAAAACCTCAGCGCGTAGCCATCAGTCGCCGTACTAACCAACTCCTAGACCCTGATAAGACACCATTTATTGTTGCCCATGAATTCTTTGACGCGCTGCCAATACACACCTTCATGAACGTGCCAGTCCCGTCTGAGAAGGCGACTGGAACAACAAACCCCAGCTCAGCCCCGGAAACGACTCTCAAGTCAACTCTCGAATGGCGTGAGCTCGTGGTGTCACCAACACCTCCAGGATCGACCCACGAGAGTCTCAACACACCTGCCACACAACGGAGGGACACCCCACCACCAGACTTTCAGCTAACGCTCTCGCCTTTGGCGACTCGGCACTCTCGGTACCTGCCAGACTCATCGCCACGCTACCGAGCCCTGAAGAAAGTTGCAGACGCACAGATCGAGGTGTGCCCAGATGCATCCCTATACGCGAGTGACATCGCAACACGGATCGGTGGCTCGGCTCAAAATCGCAAGCCAAGGCCTAGTGGTGCAGGCTTGATCCTAGACTATGGTCCAGGTGATGGCACGATCCCGGTCAACTCTCTTCGAGGAATTCGTCGCCACCAGCGTGTCAGCCCCTTTGTCGAGCCTGGTCTCACTGATCTGAGCGCCGATGTTGACTTTGCTGCTGTGGCCGAGGCCGCCATGCGTGCCAGTGAAGGCGTGGAGGTTCACGGCCCTGTTCCGCAAGGGTACTTCCTCGAGGCTATGGGCATCAAACAGAGAGCCGATAACCTGATCAAGAACTGCAAGGAGCCATCAAAGGCTGCCGATGTCGACCGCGCTTGGAAGAGACTTGTAGATCGGGGACCCAATGGTATGGGCAAAATCTATCAGGCCCTGGCTATCTTGCCAGAAAACGATGGCAAGCGTCGTCCAGTCGGCTTCGGTGGTGACGTTGGGGAATAAGGACTACTGCATCAATTTCCTTGCATATTGTTGTACATCTCTTGTATGAATATGGCTCGTGGCACGATACCCATCAGACACAAAATACTTCCCCGTCTTATTGTTTGGGCGGGCAACCGACTATGGTCTTGCAGATGCCAATGGCATCAAGTGCGACACCCATATCATTTAACCGGTTCGTAGAACGAACGATGTCGCCCTCGCAGATAGTCCCTGCTGCAAAGCGTCAGTTTGCGTACCTTGGCAAGTTTCGAAGATGCATTCCTTTTCTGTCGTAAGAAGACGGCGGCGAAATGGGCAGAGTATCCTCCACATTGATGCAGGAATGTAGTTATTCTAGGCAAGCTGATAACGTACCCATCCATCGCCGATGTATCGAACTGTGGCGTTGCCAGAGGGCTGCAGATATCACAGGCAGCGATACTATGGGTACCTGTTGGAAGAAACTCAAGTGCTGTGATGTATTATTGTGCCATCTCTGTGTCTTTTACCGAAATGGTGTTAACACAAGTAGCGCTTGGGTTGTCGAGAGTCGTTGAATATCGAACAAAACCGAACAATCATACTAGGTGAACCAGGAACTGGCAACCGAAAAGTGAAATTGCTAAGAATCGCCCTGTTGGTTTCTTATCTATGATTTTAAAAACCTCTCTTGTACGCCTAGCTGATTCAACCTGATGATGCTGACAGTTTCCACCTTGTTTAGACTCTATCGAAGCAACTTGGAGAATGTCAGGAGCGGCATTGTGCAGTTGACGGAGATATCCTCCCAAATCATACTCAGGCTAGTAGTCCTCAGACACTACTTGTCACTGCCGTCACTGCCAATGCGTTGAGAGACAAACACTTCATTT
Source organism: Pyricularia sp. CD86 (assembly GCA_031306095.1). NCBI lineage: Eukaryota > Fungi > Ascomycota > Sordariomycetes > Magnaporthales > Pyriculariaceae > Pyricularia > Pyricularia sp. CD86. The sequence continues at coordinate 2,418 of JAVHJQ010000595.1, read as the reverse complement.
GTAGAGTCGAGCAAGCCGAGGTAGGTGATTCGACAAGATATCAAAGAGTGATTGTTATATAATTAAGATATGTGCTATTACCATAGTTACTTTTGCTCCGCTCTACTTCCAGAGGATATTAAATCGACAGTTGGCTAGCCTGTCATCGTTCTACCCTGTCACCCCTATGCATCACCAACCACGAGGGACCCAACAGAGCCAGCGGTCAGCTCGTGGACTCCCGCCCCGTATTTCGTCCATGCGCCAGACAGGTTGTCCCCGGTATAGATGGTCACCGATGCACCTTCAGAGACGCGCAAGAAACGAACGTCGGTCAGATCAAGCTCAGCATCGATAACCCACAGTTGCGTGTAGGTGCCCTTTGCGAGCGACACGCCGGCGCCCGTGACATCGGGAGAGCTGAAAATAGAGGCGCCGAGTGCCTGCTGAACCACGGGAATCTTGTCACTGAAGGTAAGCTTGAGGACGTAAGCGGCCGATTGGGCGGGCTGTTTCGGGAGGGTGACGAGGAGCTCGTCGGCGGCCTGTTTGAAGCTTGTCACATTGGTAAAGTTCCCGGCATTGTCTCCCATGAGCTGGACGGATTGCAGGGTGGTGATGTTTACGCGGCGGTCGGAGCCGAGTGCTTTGATGGGGACCTGGCCGCTGCTTGGCCAGCCGAGGATGGTGACGTAGAGCACGTTGCCAGCCTTGTTGCGCGTGAAGCGCAGGTCGTTCGAGTTGCCCATCATCGGGCCAGTGAACGAGCCACCGCCGGCCTTTGTCGGACCCTCACCGTAAATATCCCAAGCACGGGTGCTGTAGATGGACTCCCCGTAGCGGGCCAGGTAGGCCCCGATGTCGCGTAGGACCTGCTGCTGCTGCGCGGGCATGAGGCCGTTGGCGGTGGGCGAGATGTTGAGAAGCATGTTGCCGTTCTTACTGACGCGGTCGATCAAGGAGTGAATCATCTGGGTTGAGTTGTAATAGCTGATGCCTTCGGTGTAGCTCCAGCTCGTCGCACTGATGGCGTCATCGGTGAGCCAGTAAGGGCGCTCGAGGCCTGCAGGGCCTCCACGCTCAAAGTCTGCGACGGCTGACGTGTTGCGGAAACCCTGGTCAAAGTGCTTGTAGCTGGTGACGACCTCTTTGCCCCAGCGCTCACCGGCGTTGAAGTAGTAGGACAGATACTTGAGTCGTTGGCTCTCCTCGATGTTGCATGGGAACTTGGCATTTTGGCAGTAGCCGGGGCTGTCCAGGGAAAAGTCGTTCCAGATCATGTCGGGCTGCACGTGGTCAATGACCTCGCGGGCCTTGTCATACCAGAGCTGGTCGGATACGTTCTTGGGCAGCTGGCCAAAGAGCTTCTGCAGGCTGGAGTTGGTCTGCTGCGGGGCATATTCAAAGAATCCGTTGTGGTTGAAGGCTTGGTGCAAAGCCACAACCAGCTTCATTCCGTTATTCCTGACCAGGCCTGCGAAGAGCTTCAGCAGGTCAATCTTTGGGCCCATGTCGACCGAGTTCCACTCGTTGACCTCGCTCTTCCACATGGAGAAGCCGTCATGGTGCTCGCCGACAGGACCAGCGAACTTTGCTCCCGACTCCTTGACGACCGAGATCCAGTACTCGGGATCGAAGGGACCGCCATCGGAGGCGAGCACGGGCTTGAACTGGACAAAGTTGCCCTTGAGGTCTTTCCTCCCGGTGATGAAGTTCTCATACCCCCAGTCCTCGGGCGCGCCGTACGTGGAGGTGTGGTGCTTGCGCTCGCTGGAGTCGGACCGGTAGACGTTGCGGCCGTACCATTCGCTGCCGAACTGCGGCACCGTAAAGGCACCCCAGTGCCAGTACACGCCAAACTTGGCATCCCGGAACCACTCTGGCGCGGCGTTGTGTTTGTCGGTCGAGTTCCAGGTCGGCTGGTACGTCTCTGCAAAGACTGCCGAGTGCAGCAGGAAGCTGGCGGCGATGGAGAGTGATGGTCTCATCTTGGCGTGGCAGGATGTGCGGCAGAGGACGTGGTAGGTTGTCTTTGGCTTGACGAAACCCGCGGGCCTGAGAGTAAGGGCATCCTATCCTGAGCGTCAAAGGCAGCCCACGCCTTCACTCTTATACTAGTGTCTGTGTGCGTACGCACCCAAGTACCGAATCATGGCCATGGCATATGCTTTCTCCACATGTCTCCCATGACAAGGAGGGTCATGTATTCATTTTCGGCCCCGTAATCCCCGACTTGACGTGGTAGCATGTTGCGGGGGTGATGATCGGGGGTCCTTGGCAGGTGTTCTTGCGGCGACCGTTACAAAGATTGTTATACTACGTACCTTTTTTTATATGGTGCACTATCGTCTATACGGCAAGATGGGGAGGTATATTTGTAATTAAAGTGGGGGTATGCAATGCGTGGGGAGAAGTGATCGACTACATCCTAATTAATAC
>JAVHJQ010000586.1:0-15514 GCA_031306095.1 Pyricularia sp. CD86 | reverse complement strand
TTACCACACTTCTTACATGTGATTATTCTGTCTTGAACACGTTATCTTGTTATTTGAACAGGTTGATTTACTCATTGCTTGACGTTTTATTCAAATATAAACTTATATTGGGTCTTTGATTTTGTGATCTTTCCACTTTGCGGTATAATTAAGGCACGTATTCATCTTCCTTGGACTTGCGTGTAATATAAGTAGTGAAGGCATTATATATCCTTGTAAGTATCATGTACTACCAGCCCTGCCCGTGTACGGAATCGCTTCATTTAATCAATTTAAGCATCTGCTTTAGTAATGTTTTTGTTGGACGAGTAAATAAGCTAATCTAAATCCACCCTGGCAAGCGATACCTGCTGGATGAGATTGCTCGAACGACCGCATGATGCTGCTAGCCCAGAGGTGTTTGGTGGAACCAACATATGGTAGTGCTGGTACATCTCTCGAGTCTTGCCTGTGTCTTCAGTTTAAGATAAAGTCGATGACCAAACCTGCAACTATATCCCTTAAGAATCTTCTCTTGTTCACAAACAATGCCCTTCGTTTGCCTTCCTTTGTTGTGTCTTCTGCCCTTCACCATTCCAGTTCTTGCATCTTCATATCTTCTCGCCTGCCATCAATAGGCAAAATCATGCCTATCAACTCGCTTCTTCATTACCAGGAAACTTTCAAAATGATCTTCGCCAACAAGTCTCCACCAATGATCTATTGCCGGAGCTAATTGCATGAAACCATAACGTGGCTGACTCCAACTATCCTCATACACCCAGGGAGTCATGTAAGTCGTCCCTCTAGAACTTCATGGCCAAACAACTGCTCTTGACCTGGGAACAAACAACACCGTCATGTCTTCTTGATATTGCCGCCGTCTACACCAAATCCGATAATATGAATCTACGGGCAGTTAGGACCGAGTTCTGCGGCCACGGCAAGCTCATCAGCCCTGATGCGTTAACGGAGCTGGACAGTGGTATCGTGGCATCGTGGCCGCGGACCGGTGTGGCGAGCGCTGGCGGTATAAGGATTTGAAAACCAGTTCGGCCGTTAATTCAAAACATTTATTTTTTCCAATCCACTCTGGCTTAGGAGGAATCTTTGATTGGGAAATTGACTTGCAAGACTTTGGCAGTAATAGTCTCTCAGTTGGCGCCTGGGGCAATATTATATACCCAACGCCCAGTCTGTGTTCATCCCCTAAAGCTGGAGCCGAGGGTGTTGCGAGTTATAAAATCAATCCCGTTCAAAGCATCACCCTATTTGCATTTATTTTACACTCCGCCCTCGAACCATGCCACGTTCCCTGTCACAGCTCCAAAACTGACAACGTCCACCGACAGAGATACCATGTCGACCATCTCTCGCGTATATAACCGTCATCCGAGGCCAAACAGTCCCCCAGGCTATGATGGCTCTGGGTTCACTTTGACCGACTTCAGCCTGACAGCAACTGTCACAATCTTCACCTCCATAATCGTCACAGTGCCGCATCCCACGACCACGCAAGTGATGATCCTCCCGCGGGGGAGGCCTATTGCCGGTACACACGCTGTGGTACAATTCTTCCGTATGTTTACCGAACCGGCCGGGTCTGCAACACTGGGATGACAAATGGGGCAAATGACCTGCTGCCGCAGGTTTGGGGACGCCGCCCCGTATCAGGCTGAGTCTGGTCTCGGTCTGGAGGTAGTGCCTACGGGTATTGTAACTTGCCACTTTTCATTGGTGACGGTTACGTTGAGAGAGCACTCGCGCAAGCTGGAGGACCCCAGGCAAGCTGTCTGCTTCTCCGACTTCAATTAATGGGACGAAAAAATGTGGACATTAAATGTCGATGAAATAACTGCATGAGCCCTCACTCCCCATGAAAGACAAGGTCCACATCCACGACCCCAGATCGGCGGTGACAGCGCTTGACAGGCGTCAGATTACCACTGCCATCCCCCGTTTATCAAAACTTAAACACGGTGATGAACGTCACAACTCATATCGTACCAGACGTCACTTATATGCCCAAGGTATGGGGACCTGACAACACGGTCATTTTTACGACCATGTACTAGTACCTGTCCAAATCGACTTACCTCAAAGGAAATCGTACTGGCGTTGGCGGTTCTGTTTTTCAACGTGGTCAGGGCGCCGCCAGTCCCGGCCACAATGGTGCACCCGCCGCAGCCGGATTGGTTTTCTTCCTTACATTGCCCGTTATACAGCGTAGGGGCTTTGCATGGGTTGCTGATGGAATGAGGTTGGGTTTGCTAGTGATTGCTGTCAAAAAGATCTTTTAAAGTGAACCAATTTTCGGACAATATTATTGTTCTCTAGACGGCTCCAGGAATTACCTGTTGAAGAGACGGGCACTCTATTGTATTCAGAATTAAGCTTTGGCTCTTGCTGCCAGTTTTATGTGAACCAAGTGATTCTTAATGCAACTCTTATTATACACCCAACGTTTGTCTGTTCATAACCACGACCTGCACGACTAATGTACCGCATAGTAATGCTATTTAAAGAGGACCTTTACTATCTATATTGCTTGTATAATTAGTTTTATTCCCGAAAGTCTCTAGTACTTCCATAAACCCAATCGTGTCTGCTTAAATTTTAACATAAAGGTTTGTTCCCATGTTAACAACAATCTCTTCGGCAATCACACCAGCACCCATCTCGACGGACTCAGGATAAGCCAGAAAAACGGAATGCATCTAACCTTTTGGACCATGCAGTGTACCTGGGAACCTGGTGGATCGTCTTGGGAGGATCAAGTTCTGATGAAAAAGCAGAACTGGTTAATATTATAGCCATTTTGGACTACAGACATGGAGTTTATGGCACTCTTAAACTTGTGAGATCAAGATAAATAGCTAGAACTTATTATGCTTTTTAACTGGATATTTGAAGTGGTTTATCTTGTACAGAAAAATTGCAGTGCGAGGAGGTATGAGCCGTTACTTTGTGCGCCATGGATCAGGGATCCAGATCTGTCTGCCTCCTCTCGGCGCATGAAGATTCGGACATTACCGGGTATCTCATGAATAGGGTTCAGGGACAAGAATTCCGACAACCGACTGCTTTTACGGCATAGCCGGGCACGCATAAATATTTCCATGGTGGCAATTTGGGGTACTACTTTCTGAGAGGCCATTACACAAGCACAAACAATTTCAAGGAGGCTCTGGTTTGGGTACAATAGTGAAGCAAGGCTCCCATCAGCGGTCCAGCTCGACAAAGCTGCTACATGACAGTACATACATTATATTGGCTTTGCATGTCTGAGGCAGATAAACTATTTTCTGCCATCTGTCTTGCAAGCCCGACAAGTTATGCGCAAACACGCCTATCCCGGCCATTAGGGCGAGCTGGCATTTGTTCTTGAAATCTGCGATGGTCATGTAGGCTAGGTGGCTCGCAAGTAACAAGTTATAACAGCCAGCGTTCAATGTGAAAACATTCCCTTCTGAAAAATTGCCCTGAGATAGACCACTGATCTACTAAAGTTAAAGGACACAAATGTCTTGCCCTCGATATCCGACATCTTTCCGTTACCATTCCCAGAATGACCTCTGTTTTCCATCTTGCAGAGGTTTGGACAAAGATAGTGAAGCTGGGCCTGGCACAAAATCAGAAGATCTATCTCTTCCATGTGACTTAATAGAAAGACATCCTTGAGGATTTCGCACACACTATGCACTATCTGAATGAATCTATATCTCATTCTGATACCGGTTGAACCTTTATCCCATATTTACTCGGGGGAAATAATCTCCAAACAGCGAAACCTGACCTTATCCAGAATTAAAAAGTAGTTATTTTGTACTTTAATTAGAGCAGAGACTTGATAAGCAAATAGTATTAATAGAACTTTTTGATACCTTTTGGTTTTGTCCAAATCGCGAGCCTGTTGTATTTGGGTTTGTTGTTAACTTGTCACACTGGCGCGATCTCGGCCGTGTGTTCCACCGAGCGGCTCTGCCCCACGGGGAATTTGGCCCCGATCTCGGTGCGTGAGGGGATTGAGACGCGGGGCAGCGAACTTCACTATCTGAGGATGCGATGAATGCTCGAAAACTTTGTCCAGGAGATCTGCGTTGTCATTTGTTTACACGAGTCAAAACTCTATGTAAAAGCTTTTCTTGTGACGACTGACTCGACCAGAGCCTTCAGGTGCTAATAGAACGTTCCCTCACCTCATCACCATTTCTCTTCAGCATCATCGACTTTGCGAAAGTAAAACACCGTGCTTGACATCATGAAGCTCCTTTACCCAACCTCCCTCAAGCTCGACGTCCAGAGCCTCGAGGGCTTCGGCGTCGCCCTCCAGCCCTACGATGTCAATACCCCCATCCCGGAGGAGCACATTGACGCCGATGTGCTGGTGACTTGGACCAACACCGCCGACAACCTCAAGGACGCCGCTGGGCGCATGAAGAACCTGAAGTGGATTCAGTCGCTGGCTGCTGGCCCCAATGACGTCCTTAACGCCGGCTTCGACCCGACCAAGATCAAGATCACCACCGGCTCTGGCTGCCACGACCACACCGTCGCCGAGCACGCCCTCGGTCTGCTCCTCAACGCCGCGCGCCGCTTCTACGAGATGCGCGACTACCAACTGCAGCGCAAGTGGCCCGCCCACCTGGGCGGCGCCCAGCCTGACCGTCCCGCCGACAAGTTCACGTCCCTCCGCGGCGCCAACGTCCTCGTCTGGGGCTTCGGCAACATCGCCAAGACTCTGACGCCTGTGCTGGTGGCGCTCGGGGCCAATGTCAAGGGCGTAGCGAGGACCGCCGGCGTGCGCAACGGCGTCGAGGTGTTTGGCGAGGACAAGCTGGATGAGCTGCTGCCAAAGACTGACGCGCTGGTCATGATCCTACCCGGGTCTGACTCGACGCGGAACGTGTTCAACGCCCAGAGGATCAAGCAGCTGCCCAAGCACGCGTGGCTCGTCAACGTCGGCAGGGGCACGTCGGTAGATGAGAAGGCCCTGGACGCCGCGCTCCGGAATGGAGAGCTCGGAGGCGCCGCGCTTGATGTGTTCGAGACGGAGCCGCTGCCCGAGTCATCGCCGCTCTGGGACGCGCCCAACGTCATCGTCAGCCCGCATGCCGCCGGTGGCAGGCCGCAGGGTGCTGAGGAGCTGATCGCCTACAACTTGAGGAGGTTCAGGGCCGGTCAGGATCTGAGGAATATCCTATGACGCCAAACGAGCCAACCAGCCAAGCTGTGATGTGGTCAGTATGCAAGTTGATGTAGATGAGTATTTGATGTATTATAACCTTATTAGTAATACTACAACATAGGTGCTCATCTTTGGTAACAAGTATAGACATCTGAGCTGTCTTCATGTTTGGTACAGGTCGAGTGATCACCGTTGCATAATCGTGCATTCTGTTCATAACTTACTATAAATAAATCGCATGAAAAATAAGTCCGTAGTAAACACCAATTTTACTATGTAATGTGCTCTACAGTGCTAGGTAGGTATGTGATAAATACGCGCCAAATTGAATTTTTATTTTTACATAGCAAATTTGTACGGACTCTGCCGCACATGCGAAAGATGCGGGACCCACCAACTGAACAGGTAGGGACCCTACCCACCATCTTCAGCGGAACGACGTGCCTTGGTGCACTGTCCGACGGTCTAGACGCGCCACTTCCGACATCCCTGACAGCCATAGCAATTTCAGGGATGTTCGCTGATGTGCAGCAAGGTCAGTCGATTCTCACGACGACCCTGGCCGTGGCATGTTCTAAACACGGAACGATTTCTCCTTCCATACGAATCGCACCTTGAATGAGCTGTCTTTCAATTGACATCCAGTTGAAAAATAACTCTCTGCAACTGATCTATCTTCATCCTCGCAGGTACACGCTCGTCCGGTGGCTGCATCTCCTAGGTAGTTAGCACGCGACTAGACCCGACCGTTAGAGCGGCCCTTGTCGTAACCGAGTCCCTGAAATCGACTACGTCCGCAGCACGCAAATCTCCGCTCCCTTCTTCCTCCAACATCACACGACAGCAACAACAGAAATTAAGATACGATGGCGAGGAGACAACATTTGACCTTGATGGTCGCCCTCTCGATTATCACGTTTCTGAGTCTCACGTACATGTTCTCCGGCAATGGCCCCCGTACCGATCGCCTGCCACTTTCCTTCCAAAAGCCATCAGCTCCTTCGGCTCCGTCAGCTCCCGCACCAGAAAAGGCGTCAAGCGATGGCATCGATGCCAGCAAAGCCGATTTGGGCGCGATATCGCAAGATATCTTGAAGGGAGGGTCGATAGCGCCAAAGCTGGAAAACGCAACAGCAAAGTACGGAATCTTCTACATCACAAGTCCACCAGCATACGCTGAAGGGGGCATTTTTACATTTAATCGCGTGAACATCTGTCTACAAAAGGCACACCCTCGCTAACATAGAATTTTTTTCGTTGTTTACAGAGCCGAACTCGGCCGCGCCTCGTGGCGACTCTTCCACACGATGATGGCCCGCTTCCCCGAGAAGCCGTCGGCGGACGACAGCCTCGCGCTCAAGACGTACATCCAGCTCTTTGCGCGCCTGTACCCGTGCGGTGACTGCGCGTCGCATTTCCAACAGCTCCTCAAAAAGTACCCGCCGCAGGTGTCGTCGAGGAACGCCGCCGCCGGATGGGCCTGCTTCGTGCACAACCAGGTCAACCAGAGGCTCAAGAAGCCCGAGTTTGACTGCGTCAAGATTGGCGACTTTTACGACTGCGGGTGTGGAGACGACAAGAAGAAGAAGGAGGGTGATGCTGGGGGAGACGAGAAGACTCTCCAGGTGCAGGAAAAGAAGAAGGAATAGGAATTTTTGCATTTGCGAGTTAGTGTGCAGCAGATTAAATGAGCAACAGTGCTACAGAATACTCTGGCTGCCAGTCCGACCACTGCCCTCCCTCTGAACATGGGGCTGGGTGGTCTTTGTATCGTAGATGATCTTTGGGGACAGCATGGCGTTCTGTTTTATTTTTTCAGGTTACTCTTAGCCAAGTGATTGATCTTTTTTTTATTTATTTCTATTACCAGATCCTAAATAACACATTTAAATAGCCAAGAAATTCTAGACTACCTACCTAGAGTTGAGACCCAGTCTACCCAGTCTTGCAGTATTGTAGAGTTTGATATCATGCCTGATGCCTGATCCTGACACGTGACTAGAGGCGGTTCCCAGTCTCAGAGGCTGCCCGCCTTGCTGACTAAGGTCATCTTGTATCAACGCGTGTTCTGGGTTGCCTGAGCTCCAGCTCCGCCATCTTGGGGAAGCTCCAAACGTCACAACCCTCCGCCCTCCACTCCCAGCTATCATAATCCATTCAACGGCGATTTTATCAGCACCCTACAAGGCCTCAGTACAGATTGACGACCGAACAAACCCACTCGATCACTACGTCGAATACATCAATCAGTCACAATGGAGTTTGGCAACTCAGGGATGCTCAACGAAGGCAAGAGGGACCACTAGCAGCGACTCGATTTGCTCACGGCAAGCTAACGTCACGGCGGCTGTGTAGATGGTGTCCATATTGACATGGACAGGCTGAAGAAGGGAGAAGTCAAGTAAGCTAGCTGCCACACGACTGAAATTGCCGTCATTCATTGAGCAAAGTAAAGCGTCGCTAACCAACACCGCAGCCTAGGAACTTCGATGTAAGCCGCCTGCCGCCTGCCCCCTCCTAAGTATCGCGCGGGGCCTCGGCTTCATACAAAGAATCTAACAGTTTGCGACAGTATGGCTGTCACATTCAAGGATGGAGTCATTCTGGGTACGTCTCCTGTCAATCGCTGCTCCTCAGTGTCGCCGCGGTGCAATGTCCTTGGCATATATGAGCTCTTGTCTAACATGATCACGAAATTATTCACATATAGGAGCCGACTCACGCACAACCACCGGCGCATACATCGCAAATCGAGTCACAGACAAGCTCACAAGGGTGGCTGACACCATTTGGTGCTGTCGATCCGGTTCGGCGGCTGATACGCAGGCCGTCGCCGACATTGTCCAATACCAGCTCGGGCTGTTCCACATGATGAACGGCAAGCCCCCAACAACGCAGACCGCCGCAGCGATCTTTCAAGAGATCTGTTACTCAAACAAGGACCGCCTGTCGTAAGTCACCCAGTGTGGTTTTTGTCACAGACAGAAAGCACGCGTGCATCAAACCCCACGCGTGGGAACACGGAGGGCTTGCTTGAGCCTGGTACTCCGGCCCTACTATTACCATTTGCTAATCTCAACATTGTTCCAACTCGCAGAGCAGGTCTCATTATTGCAGGCTGGGACGAGCGACACGGCGGCCAAGTCTACTCGATCCCCCTCGGCGGCTCCCTACACAAGCAAGCATATGCGATTGGCGGTTCGGGCTCGACCTACATCTACGGATACTGTGACGCGAACTGGCGAGAGGGAATGGAGGAGGCGGACGCCGTCCAGTTTGTCAAGGGCGCGTTGGCGGAGGCCATCAAGTGGGACGGCAGCTCCGGCGGCGTCATCCGCATGGTTGTATTGACGGCCAAGGGTGCCGACAGGCATCTGTACCTCCCGGATGAGGGCTACTCTGTCAAGCACTAGACCTGCGTCAGAACAGGGACTGATGAACGGGTTTTTGTGGGAGAAGTAGACCCAAGTTGGGAGGAATACAGGCTTTGATGACCACTAAGCTTCCTCTTGTACAACATGACATTATGGTAGACTTGCGGGATGATCTTGCAGGGGCACATTTACTTTTTAATGAAGTCCAGAGATGATGGGTTGGGATGACAAGTTGATAGATCCGTTCAACCCCTCTTCAAGATACAGGGAAGTCTCTCCGTCCCCTGTCATGATCAGGTGATTTTGTGTGCATGCCCACGTGCCAAGAATCGTACTTATCTAGCAAGCCTAGGTACGGAGTTCGGAGTAAAAACACGGGCTGAGTTTGGGTTCTGGACCACGAGGTTGAAATGAGGTGGGTGGCGTGAGGATCGGGCACCGATCTTGTGGGCGAAAGGCATCAACGCAAGTTTGATCGGCGCAAGTTGATTACCTAGTACCGATGCAGGGAAGACAGGAAGAAAAAAAAAAAAACGCTTGGCTGGGCACACGAGGCGGTGAACCATATTGGTGCTAGGGCGGGTTGCGCTACGTAAGTAGAGGGAGGGGATGTGGATGGGGGTGGTTGCAATAGCGTACTTCCCGACGAGGGCTAAAAATAAAATCAGAAGAGGATGTGATTTACTTGATCGAGATAAGCTCTTCCAAGGAAATTTATATACCGGGAGTTCGTGGAATATGACCTTTTGCAGTAAGACCTGTCCCAGATTTTGATGAATGAGCTGGGTACGTTGGGTTGCATGGTCTAAGATTGTAAGCCGTTGTGACTATGGTTAAGCGGTGTTTAGGCAGGTACGCAGCACTACTTTTTTTCGTGGTTGGATTATGTTTCGCTCCCCATAGGCAGGCAAGTTGGCAAGTACTGTAATACTCCATAGAGCTCATTTTCCATCTTCCTAGGAATGTGCGGAGCCGGCGTGGATGTATCCATATATTTTGTCAACTCGGGCCAGGGTATTGCGACTGCGCTGTACAAATAGGCATACATGTGCAAACATGCAACGTCCGGATTGGTTCTTGTGCAATGTCGCGCCCGACTGGGTTCCTTTTTTTTTTTCTTTTTCTTTTTTCCATAGAGGGTTCACTTTTGTAGCACCCACCCGCTTTTCTGTATTTTCTGACTTGATAAGATTTGGTTTGTGAAACAGAAATGGTTGGAAACTCGCAGGGACATTGTATGTGAGGCGTTTTCTTTTCGTTTCCGTGTTCATTCATCATCTCTCTTGCTTGCTCAGGGTACAGCTCATATATCCATTTGCAGTGACTACCTACCTAAGTAAGTACCTAGGTAAGTCCTGGCAGGACCGTTTAACTGCGACTACTGTAGTATACTTTTGGAGCCTATGTTCTTATGAAGCTTTCTTGGCGATTGCAACCGTTAGCAAGAGAATGGCAAGGTACTAGGATTTCGAGGTATATCTTTGCCAAGAGCAAACACGAACCACGATCGCCACCCCTCCGTCGACTCCCCGTCTTTTCCCTTCCTTTTCCCTTCCTTCTCTCCGGTCTGATTTCTTCAAAGTCCGAACTACTCAACAAATTCAGAGCTTATGATAGTTAAAATTTTAAACTGCGATCAATTCTCCGCATATGTTCCAGCCTAGGAAAAGCAACGCGACTTGACAGCTATAAATTTCACTTGGTCTAGTCCAATATGCGGTAATCCTACTCGTGCGCCCGACTTGAGCCACTTTCTCAGGTAGCAATTGACGCGATCCCACCATATCGGACGGCCCCGCACTGCTGGGCTCTCTGACCTTCTCATCACACCGGCCGTCATCGCCATCGCACACCAGCCAATCCCTTGTTCCATCACCTGCGCGACTCCTTGTCTCTCACAATTGACGTGTGTAATGTTCACCATTCCAGTCTTGTTATCCTGCAAACCCCTGATTGAACCCCTTTTTTTATGTCAAGCCGATTTTTCAGAATGTTACCGTAGTATGTACACCGTAGGAAAATTAGCCTAGCTTGAACGATCAAACAAAAAAAAAAAAAGTTCGTTCCTTTGGGTGTGGAGAGAGACGGTATATAACCATTAAAGAAGTCTAGACTGGTGAATGGTTCGCTGTATCTAGTCACTTATGGCACCTGGACTCTGCTTTGCTCCATCGACGTGCGTTATGTCATAATCGGCCTGAGGACCTGGAAACGGGAATTGTTTTGCGTCTTGCCGTTCGTTCGTTTTGGGTTCCTGCTTCTCCATATCTCTCGCGCATCCGTCCGTCCCTACTCCATAATACTAGTCGTTCTCTTTTTTCCAACTTTCTTGTTATTTATCTGCTGCTTGTATCTTGCCACCTTCTCCAACCACCCACCTGCCTCCGTGCGTTAGAGATCTTCCTTGCCGCGCGCTGCTATTTGGGGTTATTTGCCTCCTCCATGCTTTCGCCATCTACCGGTATCTTTCATACCGTCTGCAATTATTAGGGGTCTCTTTCCCCGCCCCGTACCAATCTTCAAGCATCTGACCAGAACCAACAAAGCTTTTTTTTTCTTCTTTTTTTTTTTTTACACGAGTCAAGGCCCTGTTCCCCTCTACCCGACTGTATCTGTCGCGACACAACTGTCCCGAATCGTCTCCTGTTTTTTTCTTCTCTATCGATTTCTTCCATCTTAAATCTTTCAACTCTTCCGAAAAAAGGTTTCATCCGCTTTTTTCCTGCTGCCGCCAGGGTTCCTTGAGACTTAACTACCGATAAAAGCAAAAAGCATCCCAGGCATCGAGCCAAGACAGCGACATATTGCCGAAGCCCTGGGACAAAGACATAAAAAAAGCCCCTAGTTTTGCGAATGCGCGGGGAATTGGAAGCTTGGCGGGAACCTTTTAAATCTCTTTATCGGAGTCTACTTTTAGATTCCATCAAAAGGGTAAGTATTGAAAACCTTGTCTATGGATTTCGAATGCATCCGTCCCGTCAACACCCCCTGGCTTCGCTTCGTCATTGTCTACCTTTGAGCACCCCTTTCAATACCTAAATATATATATGCACACAACATTACATTACACACATACACACACGGCGCGCGCGCGCGCACACACACACTCCACAGATTACCGCACCAGCACCGGTGAGGTCGGGTGTCCAATCCAGGGCAGATCTTATCGTCCCCTCGGCTGTTTGCCAAGGTTGTGCGCGTGCGCTGTAGTGTGCACGACACCGTCATCGAGCAGCTTGTTTGCAGTTTGGTCTCGCATGAGGGAAAAACAAGCTGCCCGCCGCCGTACTTGGTCGCACCATTGTTTATTGGTCTAGTCTAGTTTGGCTGGCGATCGCTCGCAACTACACTACTTTACCTACCTACCTTGCGTTCAGTACACCTCCATCTACTTCCGTACCCACCCCTCCCTAAATGGGCGTAGAGCAAGACACAACACAAGCTTTCACCATAAACCCCCTTCCCTTCTGCTCCAAAATCGTGCGCTGCCCGGCATAGTCTTGTCTTGGTCAGGGGTCTGGTTTTGTCCCTTGTCTAGGAAATTCCGTGCTAGTGATCGATCAGTCAGTCGACTTGACTTTTTGCACATAATCTAGCAAGGCAGGACGGACAGACAGACAGACAGGTGACAGTGCAGGTTGTTGTCAGAATGCATTAAAATGCTCCGCCACGCTAGACTGAACTGGCTCGGGAAACATCGCAATTCACGTGTTGTTTGCTTGTTGGTGTCGCAAAGTCCTGATTGTGGTAGAAACCCCGCGCCCAAAGGAGAGTGCAAGATTGCGCAGAAGAAGAAAAAGAAAAGAAGAAGAAAAGAAGACGAACATATACCTGCCTACATACAGTATACGGTGCTGATCCTCCTGCGTCAATTTTGATGCGACCCGCCCAAGTGGTGTCATATGTTTCTCAAACCATTTCTCAAATTCCGTAAAACAAAAGAAGAAGAAAAAGAATGCACAAAAGTCGTCTACAAGTGAGAGACGGAAGAAAAGAAATCGGCACAAAACCATAGCTATATCCACCTACATCACCTATCCCTACTCGCCTGATTGAATTTTACCCAAGACCGGGAGTTTTTCGTGGATCCGGTATCCCAGTCTCCCGCGTTTCGTCGCTCAACGATAAGGAAGTCGATTGATTGCGCTGCAACGTCAACGCACCGACTACCGGCCAACCAAACCAGCGGCGGGTCCAGAGCAGACCAGGCCAGACACAGCCTACCTCTACCTGCACTCCAGTCATTCATGCTGAACCACCGTTGAAACGACGCAACTTCCATCTTGAACCTGCCAACCTACCCACCTCCACTGCACAACCTTACCTACCTACCTACAACCCGACCTTTGCCATGCTGACCTACCTACCCAATCCAACACTAGACTAACCTTTCCATCGTGTGCATGCAGTTTTGCATCATTGTTGCCACTTATTCTCCTTTTCGATCAAACGTTTCTTTTTCCCTTTGGTCGAATTGAAGAGCCGCGCATTCGCTTTATTTGAGCCGGCCTGTCTGCGATCGTGCCCGCCGCTCTCCACCGCCGACCGGGCACAGCCAGAATAAACACACCAGAACATCTCAGACTGGCACAAAAATGGCCACAGTAATCGGCGATTTCGCCTCGGACCCCTCGAGGTTCCGTCACAATATGGTATTTCAACCGCAGCCGCCTCAACTATCGCAATCGCAACCGCACTCCCACCATCACCATAAACAGCAGCAGCATCAGCATCAGCAATCTTACCGCTCTTCCAACCAATCCTGGGAGAGCGCTCACACCACCTCTTCTGCCCCGCGGCAAGAACCTCAGCCCAGTGAAACCAGTCCATCTATACCGACGCCATCATCATCCGTCGCGTCCTCGACCCCACGCAGCAACTATACTACTTCGGCACCAATAGCACAACAAACTAGGCCGTCATCGGCCGACCGCCAACTCCAGAAGCAACCTGCGCCACCCGACGACGACTCGGGCGCCTCGCGCTTCCCAACCCCTCCCGACTCCTCCTCTCCAAGCGTGTCAAACTTGGGCGGTGTCCACCCGCAAAAGCATGTCGGCACCCATCCGCCACACCCGCACTCGCAACCCCACCCCGAGTATATGGACACATCGGCCGATGCTACTGATGCCGCTGTAGTTACTGCCCCATCTTCTGACCCCCCATCCACGGCTGCCTCCGATGCTACCATTGTTCCGCCATTCTCGGACACGACGGCCGCTCCTGCGGCTGCCGTGGGGTCAGTTGAACAGTCCTCAGTCGCGTCCTCGTCTGCAAGCAGCAAGCCCGCACATTCAATCCCGTCTCCCGTCAGCGATAGCTTTCCGTCTCATTGGGCCCCGAGCCCAGCTCCGGACTCACCGACGCGACCTGCCCAACCACAGCAGACCACAGTCCGGATTCGCGACCTTTCACATATTCAATCTCTTGCACGTGCCGATCTTGTCACGGGCGGCAACAACAATGGAGGGATCCTGAATGTCGACCCACCACTCTCACAGATGAAATATGATATCAGCGAAATGCCGATTGGTGACGTTATCGAGATGGTGGCTGCGCTTCTCACTAAGATCACGACGACCAACGATCTGCAGCATGATGCTTTGAGCAGGAATGCAACGCATCAAAGACAAGCGCAAGCGGCGCAGCAACAGCAGCAACAAGACGGAAACGGAGAGGGTAGTAGCAAAGGGGATGGAGTGATCACTGCCAACAGCAACAGCAGCGGCAACGGCAGCAGTCCGTACGCGAACAGCGTGCTGGCTTTCCATGGGAAGAACGTGCCTGCCATCACCATACTTAGCTATCTTAGCCGCATCCATAAGTATTGCCCCACTACGTTTGAGGTTTTCTTGAGCCTATTGGTTTATTTTGATCGGATGACAGAAAGAGTCAACGATCTGGTCGTGCGGAGCGAGCAGGAGAGGAAGGAGGCCGAGGCAAAGACGAAAAGCCAGGGAGATGTAGTCATGAGTAACGACGGCGGCGTTGCCCAAGAAGACGAAATGGATGAAGACCTCGCCGACAGCGACGACGAGGGAGAGGCTCCTACAAAAAATAGCTCAAACAACGGCGATGCTGGCGTTGCCGGGTCTAAAGAGGCTCCACGTGAGCCCGCGGGTTCAACACCGCCCCCGCCGGCTCTGAGCAGCACAGCGACTTATTTCGTCGTGGATAGCTATAACATCCACCGACTTATCATTGCGGGTGTGACGTGCGCGAGCAAGTTTTTCTCGGATGTGTTTTACACCAATTCGAGATATGCCAAGGTATGTTATATTCTGCTCCTACGTCGTGCTTCAAGAAATGAAGAAGAAAACAAAGCATGAATCTCACTGACGCACACTACAGGTTGGAGGCCTTCCACTTGCAGAGCTAAACCACCTTGAGCTCCAATTTCTTCTCCTGAATGATTTCCGCCTCGCCGTCCCAGTCGAGGACCTCGAGGCATATGCAACTATGCTTGTCGAGTTTTATGCCAGAGACGTTGTTGCCCAACGCTCTAGACCTTCTTCGGACTGATTTACGGTCATGATAAAGGGCATCAGCTTGTTACAAGGTGTAGGATGATATGATGCGTCTGAGGGGCTACGGCTGCGCGTTGACCCCTGCAAGACGAGCTAACCTGGTCGTCACGATGTAAGCCACTCCCGGCGCATATGTGGCTTGGTCCCCTGCTTGGGCAGTGCAAATATCCATATCCCGGGTAAGCGCAAAGACGCGAGTCAACTTATGTGGAGCAAGGCGCAATGCACACTATTACGGCACTGGGAATAGACATGGACTGCCGGTTCATGTGGCAGGCATAAACACATATCTATTCTCTGGTATCATTACTATACTCAAAGAGAGATAACTTCTCCCTTAGACGAGGTGTATACTGAAGGGATGGTTAAGACAAACATGAAATTAGAATGGGGCAAATCGGTTGATCTCTGCAGTTTAGAGCGGAGGTGCAGCCTCTGGAAACTTA
>JAVHJQ010000585.1:0-12898 GCA_031306095.1 Pyricularia sp. CD86 | reverse complement strand
AACCAGGCATGACCAAAGCCTACCCAACCAACATCCATCATATTATCTGACTTGCCATCAGATCACAAGTCGATTTACAGATACTCCAAACTAAACGACTACGGCAATCCAAAGGAAGCTCAAAACATTATAAACAGAGCTCCTGGAGATCCCATCTACCAAAACCCTTTGGTTCTACCCAAACGCCATCCATCGCTCCCAAATCAGTACAATAATACAAAAACGTCTCTCATCATGGTCATCAGAATTCGACAAAGCAACCGAGACTGAGACGAAACAAACACAGCAAAACGAAACCTCGAGATAGAACTTGGCTCTATTCTATTGGTCCCTCAGCCTCACCATGAACTTTTCGTCAAAGTCTAGCCTTTGCCTCATCGCCACGTCGAGCAACCAGTCCGGATCCACGATTCGCGGCTCCATGTGCCCTTCGCGCGCCATGTGCTCGAATTTAGGCCATAGCAACTTCTCTGCTGCTGTGTCTCCGCTCAGGAGGTAGACAGGGTCGGGTGGCGCCCCTCCATCTTCCTCGGCCGTCGTTGGTCGGATCGTCACCCCACTGCGAGCCCGGTAGATTTTAAAGATTGCACCGTTGGCCTCGGCGATCTCCTTGAACGCATTAGGTCCGTGGGGTACTTCGGCCGTGCAGTATATTGGCACTGACCGCAGAAGCTTTCCCTTGTTCTGTCGTGCTCGGGCGATGGATTTTTGTATGTCAGGGTAGTTGGCATCCTCGAGTGGATAGTCTTCAACATTTGGCAGCTCTCCGTTTTCCAGGGCATCCACCAAGAACTGGTCGCTTATAAGCTCCGGTCCGCGTGCTAGAGTGGTCAAAAATTTCTGGGTGCGGACAACGCGTGGCGCCGCCAGGTAGTCGCATGGCTGTCCTTCTTGTACGATATTGATACCCATTTGTCGCAATTTTCGCTGCGGAGATGGTTAGCATATACGCAATATCTAACTAATATCATGCCCAACCCTTCCGCTTGCCAACTTACCCTCTCTTTATCCTCCTGCGAGACACCCTTCACATCGGGTGCGAGCCACCTCCTCCAACCCGTGAGGCAGATACGATACTGGACCGGTGGTCGCGAAGACCTCTGCCTCTTTGCCGGACGTTCACCATCCTCATCGTCTTGTGCTGCATCTTTTTTCTCCTTTTGCTTCTCAGCAGCCTCTGCTTGCTGTTTCTCAAGCTCTGAAGCCGCACGCTTGCCACCAAACGGTCCATTGCTCATTCGCTTCTTCTCCTTCTCATATAGTGCAATATCTGGTGCAAGGACATGAAGCTTGTTCAACGCTGTGCTCTTTGCGCTCCTGCTGGTGCTGGGCCGTGACGCCGGTGTGACATTTTCCTTTCCGGATCCACCGTTTCGACTTGCACGTGCCGGCGTGGCAAGCGCTGCTTTGTTGCTATTGTTGGTCTTACTAAGAGGCGACTTCTTCCCCTTGGTTGCAGGCTTCGCGCGTACTGGCATGGACGCTTCAGGCATCTCTTCTTCCGCCTCAGCCTCTGCCTCCGCCTCCGCTTCCTCCTCATCCTCATGTCCTGATGCTGTATCGGAGCCTGCCTCCGACGCCATGTCCTCGCCTCCTGGGTAGTAGACCTCCCGGAGTATGGACTCGTCTAATGAAGTCTGGCCTATAACCTCGGCAAGATTTGTCCGTTGCGGAAATGTCGTATATTTTTTGTTGTTGCTTGGGTGCTGCATCTCACACTTGGCGTAGCTTTCCTCGATCCACAGGTGATTGACCATGGTCACGTTCCAGTCCAGAGCGGCCTCGCACTTTTCGCTCGAGTTGCGGGCCGTAATGAGATGAGTGTTGTCTTGTTTCATCGTCTTGGTAAACTCAGCACCACAAGCCCTGATCAAGTTTTCCAGGTATGTTCGAGCCTCGCCGCCATAGTTGGAAACGGTAATTTTGCAGCCCTCAAATCCGGGTATACCACCCCGCGGGACTGGGTAGTGCAGCAATCGTCGCAACGGTGACGTCCACTCGTCGTGGGTGATGAGATACAGCAGCCAAGCGATATTACCGACATGTTTCTTCTTTTGCGCTGCGCGGATGTAATCATTACCCTCCCGGTAGTGACAGATATAAATATCGCATTCCTCCACATCATCTGTGATCTTGCCACCTCCCTTGGCGATATGGGCACGGATGATAGCCAGAAATCTCTCGTTCAAGGGAAGGTCTCCTGACAACTTAATTGTCCTGTGATTAAAGACGGATGCAGGTCGTGATTTGGTATTTTCTGGGGCGGTTGTAGGCATTGTCGTGGTGGCTCCTTCGAGATGTTGACTACATGGAACGGCAATATCCTTCGTACTTTCGCCCGCCTTTAGAATTTCAGGGTCCGGCAGTTCATAAGGTCCCTCGTCGATTCGCTTGCCGAGTTTAAAGCAGTCGTCGAACCTGAATAAGGCGAATTCATCAGCATTGACTTGGCATACTAAAGATTCAGAGACAACAGGGTAGCTTACCAGTGAGGCAGCACCACCTTGCACTTCAGACCCTTGGAAACAGCCAAGGCAACTTTGGGGTGGTCATAAGAGAGGGCGCAGATGTGTGTGGTTACTTTGGTGAGATCCTTTGACTCGGTACCTCCAAGGGCAATGGTTGCGCCTATGATAGACTCCTTGTCGGTCTGGGGGAGGTCTGCGCAGGTGACATTGACGGCGTGAAATATCAGTCGAGGATCGGGTGAATGTGGGCGCAAGGCGGCGAGCTTGCGCTTCATCAAGCTGTTGGTGACCCAGTTGCAAGTGACAACAGGTACTAAACACTCTCCGGCGGCGGTATATTCTTCAAAGTCGATCGTATTGGACACAATATGCGTCGCTTCGTGGACCGCTAGCTTGCCGTTGGCTTCAGGCTCGAGAACCTCGCCACCATTCCTGAGAACCATCTTGGTAGCCTATAACATATCGTCAGTGATGCGGGCGGGCATAGGCCGGGGGCCGAGACGAGATGTGCAATGGAGAAGGCTCGCGTACATCCGCTATTGTAGAAGGCTTCAGCGTACTACTAGGTACAAAGGCTATTCGGCAGCCCGAAAATAGGGTAGACTCGGGCTCGGCCATTTTGGAGATGGAAGCCGGCCAGACGAGGCGACTTCCAGGGCGGTGATGGAAGATTGCGTCTGATAATTATCTACACTGCAGCGAGAGCTCTTTTGATGAGCGAGTGGCAAAATGATCTGGGCAAGGTCCCTTCTCCGAATATCGCAGATTTTTTGTCGTATTGTATCGTATCGCAGGTAAAGAATGACGGGCAGTAACTCAGCTAGCAAGATGAAAGAAAGAAACAAAGCTGTATATGGTTAATCTGGTTGGATGCCGGCGCGGATCGCGGTGCGGGACAAGACGCGGTTGGGCGTGTCGAAAAACAATTAAACGGCTTCCAGGGGATGATGCTGGACGCGCGAAGGCCCCACGTAGGTCACCTGATCAATTTCCACACTTTCCGAAAGCGGGTCTCCCGGGCTCCATTCTGAATCTCCAACTCCGATCCTCCATGACTCTGGTTCCAGTTGAGGCCAAGCCTTAACCCGAGGTCGCCTAGACGGTTATAACTGCCGGCCGAGGTCCAATCGATCAGCATGTAGAAACCTAGGTGATGCCATACATAATACAATAGGCTGCGGTCCCTGACTTTGCGACGTTGATTAACTACCTTACCTATATACAACCCTTGAATAAAAGCGCGTTATTATTGTCTGCACACTTGTCTCGATTCTGCAACCTGGTAGTCGTCTATTTGTCGCTTGGACGCCTCTAAATCCTCTCAGAATTTGGCATTGTAACAAGACAGTCTGCTTTGCTCTGCAGGAAAACATCAAGGTTCACGCATTTTCAGCTGACACAACCCTAAAGAGACGGGCCCATTCCAGTCAGAAACCATGGCTTCCTCATTTCACATCAAGGAACATGTTATAGAAGCTCAACATATTAGGGAATACCCGCGAGCGACCGCAAACTCCCAGGAAGAAGTTCTGCAGATTGCCGTAAAACAATACATTCCCAAAAATAACCCGAACCCGCAACCGGGGGACGTTACTATCATCGGTGCTCATGCCAACGGCTTTCCAAAGGTGAGTGCTTTGCTATTACTTGAATGTTTGAAATTGCACGGGAGTAGATTCTGTGAGGAATAGAAGATATGATAAATAGGTACTAACAGACTATTGTAGGAACTATACGAGGCGCTATGGGAGGACATGCTCACAAAATGCACAGCCCACGGCTTCAAGATCCGCTCGATATGGATCACCGACGTGGCATGGCAAGGTCAGAGCGGCATCTTGAACGAGGGCAAGCTGGGTAATGACCGTAAGTTTCCCAAAAGGAACCCGTATCCAACTCCAACCAAACTGTTAAAGCCATATGAGAGAGAAAAAAAAAAGAAAAAAAAAAAGAAGAAAACATTAACACCAACACAAACACCAGCATCCTGGGCCGACGCCGAGCGCGACCTCCTCCACATGGTAAACCACTTCCGGGACTCCATGCCGCGGCCGCTCGTCGGCATCGGCCACTCGTTCGGCGGCGCCATCATCACGGGCCTGTCGCTGCTGCACCCGCGCCTGCTGCAGACCGTCATCCTCCTGGACCCCGTCATCGCCGTCTACAACAGCGCGTCGGCCGCCACCATGCCCATGACGCTGTCGTCGCTCCGGCGCGACGTCTGGCCCTCCCGCGCCGCCGCGGCCGCCTCCTTCGCCAAGAGCCCCTTCTACCGGGCCTGGGACCCTCGCGTGCTGGACGCCTGGGTGAAGCACGGCCTGCGCGACTGCCCCACGCTCCTGTACCCCGACGCGCCCGCCGGGTCCGTCACGCTCGCCACCACCAAGCACCAGGAGTGCTTCTGCTACTTCCGCCCCAAGGCGCAGCGGCTGGCCGAGGACGGCACGACGCTGGTGATGGACGAGACGAGGGTGCGGGACCTGCCGCTCGAGAGGCGCGGCGACGCCGACCAGGGGCCGTTCTACCAGCCCGGCAGCGCGCGCATCTACGCCATGCTGCCGCACGTCGCCCCGAGCGTTTTGTACGTGTTTGGTGGCACGAGCGACATCAGCTCGCCCGAGAACTGTCGCGACAAGCTGGCCAGGACGGGCGTCGGGCTGGGCGGGAGCGGTGGCGTCGCGGCGGGGCGGGTGGCCCAGTATGTTATCGAGGACGTTGGGCACCTGGTCGCCATGGACAGGCCGGACGTCTGCGCCGAGCAGGCCGCGGCTTGGATTGGGCCTGAGATTGAGCGCTGGAGGAGGGAGGAGTTGAAGGAGCTTGAGCCGTGGTGGCGCAAACCTGGCCCGGAAAAGTGGACAATGAATGAGCAGCTATTGTCTTTGATACCTAAGCCTGGGAAGCCAAAGTTGTAGAAGACAGAGAAAGTACGTTTCAGGCATGCATATAGCGCTCGTATAAACAAGGGATAGATACTTTGCGGGTGCGCTTTGGCGCTGGACATAATTATTAGCTGATCTTGGATATCTCAAATAGATTCGCTCGCGGCCATTTCATCACATCTCATTCTCGTGGCTTTCTTCCACCCATCGCTAGTCCAGTCAAGGATCCGCCTTCTCGCTCCCACTCCCTTCAACCTCTGCTTTTGGCTCCTCCTGCCCCGTCAAAGGTGGGATCCAGATTAAGAATCCCTCCTTATCAAGCTTCATCCCAGCGGTAGGGATGACCCTCAACAACTTCTGGAAGTACTTGTCCCTGACTGTCAAGTTGGGCCTAACCCAGGCGCCACGGACTAGCGGCAGTAGCCGCCAAGTCACCTTGCGCCTCGAGACGGGCAATAGGTGTACCGTAACCAGCTTGGGGCCTGAAAAGGCAAACTGCTCACTTGGTTCCATGTTCAGGCCAAACGTCAGGAAGTGATTCGATGCGTTCTCAATCACAATGTCGAGTTGCACCACGTCGCCCGTGCTCTCCATCTTCGGGTATGCCACGGTTGCGAGGACTCGAGGCTCAGCTCCGAAGATGCCCAATCGTGGGACCGGGAGCTTGGTTTTATTGACGTGATCATTCGAGTCGGATGGACGTCGCCAGCTGATCATGAAAGTGACATCCAGGCTCAGCGGGTCCCGCTCGTCGAGACTGTACCGTTGCGCCGTAATGTCAAACTTGACCTCTTCAATGGTCTTGGGCTTGACCAGCAGCCCATCACTGGGGAACTCGTTGGCTTCCGAGATGCGAGTATGAACATCTGGACTAGGCGATATTGAGACGGCGACACCAACCACTTTCAGGTCCTCGCTTGCAAAAGAGGCGTAACGAGTGACCAGGCACCACGTCTGACACAAACCGCGGGGTTGAACATGGTACGTATCATCGTCGACATACAAGGCTTGGACGCCTTCATGATCGAAAATGCTTGACCAGGTGTCTGGGTGGAGGCGAGGCAACAGATCATAGTTAGCTTCGAAAGGGTTGACGAGTTCGAGCCTGAAATCCATGCTTTGAACCACTGGAGTATGCGGATCGGTGACGAGACTATATGAAGCCGAAATGACCAGCTCGTACGTCGTAGAAAAGTCCACAGGACCAATATGGATAACACCCTTGACAATACCGGTTGATGGGACAAGACCTAGAGGAGCCGTCACTTGTCGAGACTCGTCTGCGGCATTGATGTCTGTAGCAGAGACATCAATATTATCGCCTGACATGATTCTAAAAGCAGGGGGCTCCTGTCCAGCAATGACAACTCCAACCTCGAATTGCGCGTCGGCATCCTCGGCGTTGATAATCTCAAATTCCAATTCTATCGCCTCATTTGTGTAATACTGATCCATGATGTTGTTCAGTTTGATCTCGACGTTTGGTGGGCGCGGCAGAATGCGAACCATGTGAGAATTCACTCGGTGAATCTTCCTCGGTTTTCCATCATGACCATACCATAAACCAGTAGTGCCAGAATCTCTATGCCGAACTATGCAATCAAGGCCAAATGTCTCGGTCGACAAGGACAAGGTGGTGGAAGCAGCCTTGGCTTCGCCAGGTTCTCGCAGGATAACACCCATTTCATATACCATGGTGTGTCCTGGAAGTAGGGTGAGGTCACAGTTCCCAACCAGCAAGGAGATGTTGGCTGAGGCTCCAGTGTCCGGGTCGCTAGACTGCATGTTCTCTTCGTGGAGATTCACTGTTGATATCTTCATGTTGCCATTCTGTGTCTTTGTTTCTTGGCTTGCATCGTGCTTAAGCTGCACCGTCTTTATGCTACCATCAAAAACGATCTGCAAGCTGCTCAAAACCAGGGGCGCAGACATTGGAGCCGCGTTGGACTTTATTGAAAGCTGAGCTAGGCATGCGCGACCAGCGTTGCCTTCTTCGGTGCGAAATATGAAAGAGGTTGTGAGCAGCGGTAGGCTTGAGTCGTCAGAAATCACGACCGACGGCTTCTCATCCAGAGAGAAACCCTCCAACGATTTGGAGAGGTCGTAATGCCAGTTCGTCCGTGGCGTATACTTGCTGTTGAGTAGCTCCCAATCAATCGAGATGAGCAGTTCGGCATCTTCTTGCTGCTGAGCGACCGCGCGAAGCAGCCACGCCAGCTCTTCACTAACATCAACCCAGCCGTCTTTTCTGAACAACATTTCGGACCAGATTGGTTTGAGAAGACGCAGAGCTGCTTTCCACTGCTTTACGGAGACAAGTTCTCTTGCCATCTCCAGTGACAGTTCTGCATATAGCCTTGCCTGCCCTCGCTTTCCAAACTCTTCCTTGGCTGCGTCCAGGCACTGCACAATAAGTTTGGTGTGGTTAACACCGCCACTGTTCGGTTCCAAAGGATACTCTTCGGATGGTTCCGGACACATGTAGGTGTCGTGGGAAAAGGCACCAGCTGTGTTTTTCCTTCTGGATGCCGGGTCCATGGCTTTTCTATCCTCCTCTGGGATGGCCAAGGCATGTTCCCGTCTTCGGCGCATGTGGCGTGAGGCCTCTCTGTGCCAATACCCAGGATGGTGTAGCAATTCCCAAGGCTGGAGACGCTCTCCCATGGCAGTCTTCTCAGGCTGTAGATACATGAGCGGCGAGGACGAAGATAGTTCGGGAAACTTGACTTTGTCGATCAACTGTGCCATCATAGTGGCCCATCGAGCTTCCCAGGCCGACCACCCGTAGTTTTCTGTGCCACGGCCTCTGCGGTTCACTAGATCACCAATTCGACTACGGTGAGTCTGCCACCTCCGTACGGCCGCCGTGGTCTGACCGTTCCACAACATACATCTCAGGCAGCGAAAAGCAATGATATCCGCAATTTGACGTGCCTCGTTCCATCTAGCGGTCCAACTTGGTATCATCTCCATTACTTCTGGCCCGGTCAGGGTCTCGTAAGCCTGCTCGAAAGAGCGCAGCGCCTGGTCCATTTCCTGGCGAAACTCGGCAAAAACAGCCGATTTGAAGTCATACCTCACATTCCAGCCTGGAAGGGAAGTGGTCTGCGAAGTGCCAGAAGTCGGAGGCACCGTTGGTCGAGGCACGACGCCGCGGCTCTTCTTTTTCCGAGCACGCCTCCCTAGATCACGGTAATACTCCACGGCATGTCCAAAAACAACAGTGAGCATGGCGTCTGCCTGTTTGCGGGCCTCCTCCGGGGAATAAGCCGACGGCATGTAGAAGAATGATTTGCTTTCGAGCTGACAACCCTTTCTTATGTTATCTAGTCGGTCCTGTGTCCCATCCAACGACGATGTCCGCAGATCGCTCAAAACGACTGCCACCACCCGCGACTTGTAGCCCTGTTGCGAGAGTCCATTGCGTATCGAGCTGATGTCCGATTTGATTTGGTTGTCATGCAACGTTGCCAAGGTCGGGTCAGATGTGAGGTTGTAAAAGCACAACAGCACACTCGGGACTAGATCCTGCTGCTTGAGCAGCCAGCTAGAATCTAGTATTCCATCCGGATAAAGGGGGCAAGCAGGGCTCAGAGGTGAGAATGGGGAATGCAGCACAGCAGGAGGCTGTGTATCAACGATCTCATCTGGTAGCCTGGCCTTGCGTGGCGGCAGTAGTATTGAATTCCCGGCAGACCTGACCCGAAACCTGTAGCTGGCATGTTTTCCATTCCACGGCAAGTGTGAAGCGTCTCGGCTGAGGATGTAATCGAGGAGGGCAGCACCATGCTTTGTCTCGAGATAGGGGACGCCAGATCGAATCAGAACAGCTTGGTCCTTGAGATCGGATGGCAGCGGAGAGGGCGAAGATTCGCTCGAGAGGCCTAGCAAGACGACATGCGGAATGTTGTGTTCCAGGCTGCAGACTGGATAGTCGTCCATTTCAGCAAATACAGGTTCCCACCGGGAGGCGGACGTCCTTTTTTGGTTGTCAAGGGAGGAGCTTGGCCAGGAGAGGCCAGTCAAGGTCTGGGGCGCCTGGGTTACGAAGATTAAAAGAACATTAGTTTAGCTCAAGATTTGAATTCATTTTTGGGATTGCATGTCGAATCACTCACACAGATCGCGACTTCATGCAAGCAATATCATATTTTCTTGGGGTATTTGGTGGTCGGGGTTGCAGAGGAGGCTGGGATTGCAGGCGATTTGGGCTTTTGGTAATGATGGAAGCTCAGCGCTGCCGCTGACCAAAATTACCATCAGTCTAGGTACTTGAGCTACGCTACGGGTGGTGGGACGATAGACTACAGTACGTGGGACTTTTGGGAATATTATAATTGTCAAATGCGCACATAAATGCACATTCAAATTATACGAAACGTACACCAGATTTACAGTTATTTTTACTATATATAGGTACCTAGGGTAGGTATGTTTGTTTACCAAAGGAAGAACATCAAGCATTTCGCTGTACTGCTAACTTCAACGTCGTGTCAGTGGATAGGTAGGTACCTTGCCATGCTGATGACAGCTTGTTGAGGGGCAGCATCGGCTCCGCGGTCGGCTTGTGATTTTTGGCGGAGGACACAAACGCGCAACCAGTCAGTATGCCCGCGATTCCCCACCTTTTCCCAAATTTCTGGCGTCATTCATTGGTTTGATTCGGCAGCTGCAGGGTGGGCCGACCAGGTTCATAGTTTCTCAGTCCGCGCAAGGGTCATGCCGCTTCAGAAAGTGCTCCGACATTGGATGAAGACGCTTGTGTGCCTGGGTTTGCGGTCATAATTCTCCCGCTTCTTTCCCATCCCAGTTTGTTGTTGGCAGGAAAAAAAAGAAGACCACAACAGATTCGATTCACTACCACACCGGACCCTCTACAGAGCCTTTCAAGTGTTGCTTTACTGATATATCTTTTACAACTCAATGTCGAGCCACAAAGTCAACTCTGCTCGAATTCGAAGTTTTCCTCAACGCGACCAAGTCCAATAACCACCTCGCCTACCGAAGCTTGGTACCACCCACCTAGACGAGCCACTCGTCGGCACATTCAACCCATTTACCAGAGGACGCGACTATTCGGCTTTCGCGACACATCTTCCTATATATCACACTCGTCGAACAATTGCTTCTTTACCCTCCGCCAACCTCCCCCAACGCTCAAAAGACCTCTTTTATCCCCTCTTTGAGGCAACATGACGGCGGCGGCCAGAGATTCGGTCATCTGGGCCGAGACGCTCAGAGCGCTGACAAAAGCCGTCAAGCGAAAAGACTACGGTATGCTATAGCGCCAATTCAACCTTGTAGAGCTACATCTTTCTAACACTACCATCCTGGCTACATTCAGACTCGGACTCGGACGACTACATAGAGCACTCAACCAACAGAGGGCGCAAACTGAAGAGACGCGCGCGCTTTGTGCGCCAGGGTCAGTTGGGCCCGCCTAATGGACCAGCAACTTATAGAGAGGTAAATATCCCCCGTGTACAGTCAACCCCTCAGAGAGCCTGGACTAACCACAAATACGCTGCAGACCGTCGAACATGCCGGGTACCAACGAACCGTCATAAGTCGAAACCCACCCCTCGTTGATGAGGAGGGATATGAGCTCGACAGCGACGACGACGAAGAGCGCATCGCCGAGGTCCAAGCAGCCGTTGCCGAAGACGACCCATACTCGGGCATTCGCATAGATGGTACGACGCGCCTCTATTGGCCTCGCGTAGCCACATTAGCCGCAGGTTGAGCTGACAGATGTGTTTCTACAGAGATACTTGCACCCTTGACTTCGGCCGCCGACCTAGCCAACCATCCGGCGCTCTCTCATCCCTTTCGGTCTTCGGCGCTCACCGAGCTTACCACTCAAGGCTTGGACCTCTTACATAAAGAGCGGGAAGCATTGGCAAATGTTCGACCGTTGTTGACGCGCCTTTGTGGGGACCATACTTGGGCCTCTTGTGTCATGATGCTGGGTCCGAATGATGAAGATCTCTTTACCAGCATGCGGAACGGAAACAGAGTGTCCAATCAGCCTAAACCGAACGGGGTCCCTGCAGATAATTCTGGAGAGCCTTTGCCCCATACAAATGGTACAGGAATCAAGGTGAATGGATTACATCCCAAAGGACAAGAGTCTGCGCCCGGCTCAGCGAAGAAAAATCAAAACCCCGCAGAAGAGGAAGATCCAGACGTGACGATGGAGGACATTGAGCCCCCTAAACAGGAATCGACAGAAATTAATGGTACTAAGGCATCAAAACCCACCAGCGGAGACAACAAATCAACTGAAGATGAAACGACTGCAGGTGGCAACCAGGATGAGCATTTTGATCCCGATGAGACGATTGGGGAAGATGAGGCAGCTGGCGCTGCAGATACCGCGGAACTGAGCGCAAATGGAAAGCCAGGGCCTGATGGTTCGGCGAAACCGGCAGCTGGACCAGGAGCGAACGGGATGGACGTGGACACTCAAGCCGACCATCAATCAGGTCCCACTCAGGATGCTATCATGAATGGCTCTCGTGCGGCTTCCACAGTAGTCGAGAGCCTCCACGACGAACCTATACATCCTTACTTCATGGCGCCACCTTCAGCGTACCCTAATCGAGATGCTGGGCTCCCGGAGAACGAGGCTGAGGAGGTCCGTCGGCTGTTGCAGCTCTACGTGCAGAAGCAGGAAGAAGTCTGCCGGGGCACCAAGGACCTTTACGAGGGCCTCCTACGAGCGGACCGCATGCGCAAGGAGGTGCTCAAGTGGTCCAAAGCGGAAGCGCACTGCGGTGTGAACCGTGACATGTCTGACGGCGAGGACTGGTACGATAAAGAAGAGTGGGGTCTTGTCGAGGATCTTAAGAAGGGCCAGGACGAGGAGGAAGAGGATACGACGACCAGGGACCAGCCCAAAAAGACGAGGAACCGCAGGTGACGACTGTCACTGGGTTGGGGTTTCGGTTGTTTCTTCTCTTGTTTTCGTTTCTGGTGGTCTTTCTTGGCTGTAATCACTATGATACCATGTTGCATCTTCAGGATTGCACAATGCCGGCGTTGGGGTTTGGCTTTTTTTGTTTTGTGCACTTTTTTCCCCTCTTCACAGACGTACATAGCGCATTTATGCGGAGCAGTAAAAGCTGTCTTCTTTTTTTTTGCTCCTTTGGAATTTTCAAAAAGATCAAGAGCAATGTGATGGCAACGTATTGTAATAACACTACCAACGATATCAACCCAGCCTGACCTTGGCCCACATCCGAATACACTCTTGCAGGTCCATCGACACGGTCCCCTCAGCCGCGGCCTCAGTATCGGCAATCAGCGCCACAACGAGCGCCGCCAGCGCAAACGTGACCCTGTCCTCCTCGAGCGCCCGAAAGTCCGACATGCGCATGCCGCCATTGTCCGCCCACGCCATCCACATGTCCAACAAACCACACACCCTGTCCGCCAGCCCGCGGTCCCCCACCATGCGCCACAGCAGCCTCCCGACCGCCTCCTTGACGCAGCCGCCCTTCCCCTCCTCCTCCTCCTCGCACCAAATCCTATACTCATCCCCCCACC
>JAVHJQ010000584.1:0-10590 GCA_031306095.1 Pyricularia sp. CD86 | reverse complement strand
GTACGGAGATGACACCAACATTTAACCCAACATGAAAATAGATAGCTTGGTAGGTATCTAACTAGTATCAACTACCCCTAGAACTAAGCCTAGAACAGAGCTAGTCCAACCAGACGGTTTGGGCGCTTTGACCTTACAGTCAGTAAAAGATGTCGCCTAGGCCGAGTAAAAGGCCCCGCTTTTATCCCGTAGTCCCACATGTCCGCCTGTCATTTTAGTATGACGTTGGAGGTCGGCACGGCCAATCCATCCATCCCCTCCCCCATTTGCAAGCAACTTGGACGTGGAACCCACTTTGGGATCAATTGGTTCTCCCAAGGCGACCAGCCCTTTCTGGTTATGCGTGTTTGGGTTGGGCTCCAGGTGCCTTCTGTTACTGCGCTCTCTTCACTAATGTGCCTAGATATCGCGACCTTCTTCTCATGACAACCACTTTCGATTGCTCAACGAACGCGGCGGCCGAATAAGCCTCCCGACGGTTTTATGGTCTGATCGGGACCGGGGCCTGCCCTCAGCCTTCGCTTCTGGCTCCTGGGCAAACCCCCCTTCTACCGTTGCGCCCTCCCAAACTACAATCCGACTCCGACTGTATCGATCAACTGCCACCGTTCGACATGTCCACCGCCTCGACTCGATCATGGAAACCGTCCAGGCGCCTCAAGAGCATACAGGATGGCGAACGCCGAGCCCGAGCCAGCTCGCGAGCTAGCCAAGGGCCTCTACCGCCGAACGAGGTTTACAGTTATGCACTGCGTGTCGCATACCTGAACTATCTGCTGCAACCAAAAAAGAAACGCAAAGAATATGTCAAGCTTTCGAGGCCACAGTCCAGGATACACGCCTCGGGCGTCGGTGACCTGATCAGAGAGTTTACAGGCACGTCAAGCTCTGGCAATGTCAAACTGCCGCACAGCTTCCGCCAATCTCTCGAGAAGAGGATGGAGGGCGTTCTCACCGGCTCGGAGCGCATGCCTGGCTACAGCGATGCTGCTGTGAAGCGAACATTCGGTGAAGCTTACACGGCCTTCACCGCTCAGGACTTCCGCAGGTCTGTAGACAAAGACCGCAAGCTCGAACCTCTTATCCTCATCTTTTACAGCTCTGCCAACAGAGCACAGGCGCGCGCTACAGCTCCAGAAGATCAATCCTGGCGCGTCTTGGTCGATAGGCATCTATCTCTTTTTGTGCGGCTTGTCGTAGCCGTCCTCCGCGATCACGGCAGTGATCGGGACAGGCCCGAGCTGATGAATCGCCTGGCCACCCTGGAGAAAAAGCTCATAACTAACGATAAGGACCTGTATCTCGATACTGGTCAGGATGCGCAGCACAAGACCATTGAGGTTGAGATTCCCCTAACGCATGATGTCAAAGATATGCCCATGGTGCAATTCGTTGCAAATGTGTTTGCACGAGATTTGGCGACGGTCCAGGCGGATATTAATTCGAACCGCCCGCTCTGGACCGCCGAGAGCGGGGTCAGGGACTTTAAAGCATATCAACAGAGGATGAATGCTAGCATGAACGGGGCCCTGCGGCGGCAGGACTTTGACGTCGATGACGCCTACGAAGAGTGGAAGAAGGCGGAAGGCAAACTCTTGGCAGCTATGATCAGTGATGTTATCAATGCCAGGCCAGATCTCGCAGGATCAGCTTCAACTAGTGCCGATAAGCCTCTGCCAACCCGACCACAATCATACTACAACGAAGACCAAGCCTTTGCAGACCTTGGAAGGCTGGTAACAAGCCCCGACTCTGCATCGGCCCCGTTCAGTTTTGACGGCTCTCCCAGTCTTGGCTCACTTTCCCTGGACGACGCGTCCAGCATACGCAGTGTGGATGAGCCTAGCTACACATTCATCCCACCAGACCCTCGATACTGCTACAAGCAAGTTCTGCAGCTGACGACGCTTCACGACCTCCTCCACCCAGACCCATCTGCCCCATGCTCTCTGCTCTCTGCACAGTCGGAGACCTTTCTCGCTGAATTGGCGCTGCGATGGAGACTGCCGCAGCAGACGCGACACATTACTTTCTTGGAGGTCGTGGGCCAGCATTACCTTGAACAGCAGTTGTCCATCGAAGAATTGTCCATGGCGTTCGATTTTGCGAAGGAGATTGCCCCTGAGGTGAAAAAACCGCCTCACATCATGTTCTACACTGATCCTCTACCACGCATACCAAGAAGTCAATGGAGCCTCCCGGACACTTCTGCATATCGTACACTGCTTCACAACCTGAATGATGCCCTCCTGCGGGACATGCTTGAACTTCTTTCAAAATGTTACGAAGCCAAGCCGCCCTCGTTTGCCAAGCCGCTCATGTTCATCATGAACAATATTCAGAGTGACGAAGCGTTTTCGCAGCGACAGGAAGATGCAGATGAATACGCCGAAGCTCTTTCAGCCGCTCTTCGCAAAAATGCTGCTGCTATTTACCGCTCATATCTGGATGCAGAGCTGCCAGAGAGCCAAGAAGATTGGAACTTCAGCCATGTGGTAAAGCTCGGCCAAAGCGTTGTTGCTCTTTGCGAAAGGGTCCAAAAGAAGTTTAGGAAGCATCCCGTGATACTCGGAGCGTCTCCTTTTGGCGTCCTGGTCGAGACCATGTTCCCTACATTTGAGGAAGATGCAAAGGCCATAGTCGAACGGATCCTTGCAGTGCACAATGAGCGGAAAGAGGAGGTTCACGTGCAGGATGGGTTCGACCTTTACAAGGAATTGGTTGAGATCAGAAAGATTCATGTCCAGGCTCTGCCGTCAAAGCCCTTCTTCTTTTCGGTCGAGGATTTGCTCCAAGGCTTTGTGTGGAGGTGGATCCAATCCGCAGAGGAACGGTTGCAGGAATTTGTCGAGCAGGCTATCAAGCAGGACCAGTTCCAAGTGAAGACTCGGAACCCAGATGGCGTTGCTTCCGACAACGAACGCCACAGCGTGTCTATCTTGGACATTTTTGCCATGTTCAACCAGACAGTTGATCAAGTGTTCCAGTTGGGATGGGACGACGATGTGCACCACGCACGTTTCATGACGGCACTTGCAAAAGGATTTGCGGCCGGAATCGGACGCTACTGTGAGATAGTCGATCAAAAGTTTTCAAGAGAAATGGATCGCCCTTCGGCGCAGGATGCAGCGGCAGCTGCCTCCAAGACGACGCAAGAAAGGTTCATGCAGTACGCCAAGGATGCATTGAGCACAAAAGAGAAGGCTGAGCCATTCCAGTTCTACCCCGAGGTGAGATTTTCTCCAACCGACTCTGTCATTGATGAACCAAAGGCTCGTCCTGGCTGGTCGCGGCAACGGGGTAATGCTAACACGAGTTCCCACAGTCTTTTGTCAAATTAAACAATATTGAATATGCCATGCAGGCTCTAGACAAGCTCGAGAAGCTGGTTAATGCCGATGGCTGCGCAGATGTGCTACTCAAGGCGGACGGTCCCATCAAAATGTTCCAAAAGACTTCCAGGTACACATTCACCATCAAAATCGTAGAGGCCGAGGACCTGAAAGCCTGTGACCCCACGGGGACAAGCGACCCGTATGTGGTGCTATGCGACGAGTATCAGAAGCGACTGGCCAAAACGCGAATCGTCATGAGAAACCTGAACCCGCGCTGGGACGAGTCGGTCGATATCGATGTTCAGGGCCCGCTGAACCTCATCGCCACCATTTGGGACTATGATACCTTTGGTGACCATGACTTTGTGGGACGTACATCATTAAAGCTTGATCCCAAGCACTTTTCCGACTATTTGCCTCGCGAATTCTGGCTCGATCTCGATACGCAAGGGAGACTGCTGATAAGGGTTAGTATGGAGGGCGAGCGCGACGACATCCAATTCTACTTTGCCAAGGCTTTCAGACATTTGAAGAGGACTGAGCGAGACATGGTCCGGAAGGTCACAGACAAGGTAAGCTGTCAAGTCCGACGTGGTTGATGAATGATACGACATTGGGCCCAAGCTAACCTGACAACCAGCTCGTAACCCATATCAACGCCTCCCTCTCTCACGACGCACTCAAATCACTGCTCAACCGCGGCATTGCATCGTCAGTCGCATCGCTGTGGCAAAAGCGAACAGCGAGACTGCCACCTCTTACACAAACCGACATTGAGAACGCCCTCAAGCCATTGTTTGACTACTTCAACGACAACTTTGCTGTCATGAAGCAGACCCTGACGGATGCAACCATGCTTGCGGTCATGACACGATTGTGGAAAGAAGTGTTAATGGCGATAGAAAACCTCTTGGTGCCGCCGTTATCGGACAAACCATCGAGCCAGAAACCACTGACGCAAACCGAGCTTGACGTCGTATACAAGTGGCTTGAACTCTTGTTCGAGTTCTTCAACGCAGCAGACGAGCATGGAGTGGCTATGGGTGTGCCAGCTGAGATACTCAAGTCGCCTAAGTGGCACGAGTTGGCATCGCTCAACTTCTTCTATTTTGAAGATACGGCCGCACTGATCAGAACCTCAGAGGGTATCGCAAAGGCAACAGCGCAACGCGCACAGCAGCAACTCCACAGCGCCAACAATCCTAACAGGATGTCGGCACCTGCATCGCTGACAGCAGCAGCGGCAGGGCCTGCTTTCGCAAGCATGGGGACTATACGGCGGGGGAAGAGCATTATGATGAGCCGCAATTTGGGCACGATGCGCAAGGCCAAGGAGGAGAAGCGAAAGGAGGCGCAGGCAGACCCATCGGACGATATGATCCTCCGTATCCTACGCATGAGGCCTGAGGCGGCGCAATACCTCAAGGAAAGACATCGGCAAAAGGAGCGACTGATGGCGCACGCTGCAGCCGCTGCTATTGTGCAAAAGAGCGTCCACCAAGGGTGGAATGGAGGACCTGCGTTCGGCGGAGCACAGTACAACAGAAACAACCTGCCTCGACGATAAAGGCTTATGTGGGCAGAGAGCTGAGTTGCAAGGATGGTATGGTTGTTTTCATACGGGTGAGCTTGTGGCCGGCTTAGCGAGTACAGCGAACAGCACGGATATGGATATACAATACATAATTTAGAATTTTGCGGGAAATGGAATGGCTTGGGGTTTCTTGAAGTTCAGACACAACTTGCAATGTGGTTAGATACAGCACGATACCCTTTGAAAAAAAAAAGACATAGTGAGAAAGCGCAAGTTTCATATCCTTAGCCGACAAATCTTCTAGACATGACATCAAGTTAATTTGGTGTCGAGTCACAGAATCGGGATAGGAAGGCACTGTCGTTTACTTTGAAGGTGGTCAATGCTACAATTTCTGTACCACCTCGGTTATTTGGATGTAGACAGGGGCAAGCCACAAAAATGCTAGGTGCATTGAGTACTGTAGCATTAGTGAGTGGATCGTGTCGATGATTTATTTTGGGTTCAAGTCACGTCCGATTTTCTATGAGTTGATCCTCCAGCCAGTTCCCACGACCACAGCAGCTACTTTACCGTTTGTATTGTACATCATTGCATTTGTATTATACTTGTATTCATACATCAATTATAGACTTGTATTGTAATTGGGGCCGAACTCATTACGAAGCTTGCCAAACACAGACCAGCAAGTAGCGCGCAATTTTTGATCAAATCTGTCTCAGCCAGCAAGAGAAGGTATGCAAGCCCAAATACAGTCAAAAATTGCATGAAACAAGAGTGCTCTCACCCTGGTTGCAATCGAAATAGAGATAATGAGCGTTGCGTCGGTATAAAAGAATAAAAAAACCCTCACCCACGTTGGACCTTTGGCCGTAGTGGCAGCATCGGATGGATGGATGCAGATGGCCACACCGGCGGATGTACGCACGGTCATGACGCGACTTTGGACGGCCCTGACTACCTACCTAAGGTTTTTACAGGTAACTAACTCGAGTGATATAATAATCCCTTATGTAGCTTCCCCAGATATCGTTTAGGAGCCAACGAACAGCCTGTCTGTCTACCTGCATGCCCATGACGCTGCTACAGTCGACCTCTCGTCAAATCTCCATCCCGGCACTACGCAACACGTGCCAGGCCTCATCAAGGTCTCCACTTGCGGGCTGGAGCTTTCCAACTCGACGAGCGACTGCCGGTAACCCGCTGTTGTTGGGCTCCCGCCTGGCCAATCAGAAAATGGGATTTAAGGTGGCGCCATCGGCGCCGGGAAACGGTGCTACTGCCCCTCCATCTAAGTCAAGGTTCGAAAAAGCCCCTCCTCTCGTCGGAGTAGCTAATAGCAAGCTACCTACTACTACCTACCCTACCCTACCCTACCTTACATCAGTGCAGTAGTGGCGATCGAATTGAATTACAGGTGTCCTGCTAGCTGTTGCTTGTTCACTAATTCTTCAACAAACCCACCAAAAAAAAAACAGCTTGCTCCAGAACAAGCAGGCTGCAGCAGTCAAGATTCCGTCTCTCCGCACAGCACAGATTGCCCGGCACCTATCCTCGTCTGCATCATCGACGAGCTCTGCAAACATGGCGTCTCAGTTCACCGTCCGCAAGGTTGCGGCCCCCAACACCCTCGAGCACCGCGTCTATATCGAGAAGGATGGCGTCCCTGTCTCGCCCTTCCACGACATCCCCCTCTATGCCAACGCAGAGCAGACAATCCTAAACATGGTTGTTGAGATCCCCCGCTGGACCAATGCCAAACTCGAGGTGCGTGCTCGAAGACCTTGAGACGTAGGGTCTACTTTTACAGCCTCGACGAATCACTCACTCATGCGCAAACAAATTATCAATTCAACGTCACAGATATCCAAGGACGAGCTCCTCAACCCCATCAAGCAGGACATCAAGAAGGGCAAGCTCCGCTACGTCCGCAACTGCTTCCCCCACAAGGGATACCTCTGGAACTACGGTGCCTTCCCCCAGGTAAGCCAACGCAACATTTTGACTTGTCTTGTTGGGTCAGATGCACTTTGCAGCTCAATGATCCGAGCACGGACTCCTTACTGACCCGCGATAGACCTGGGAGGACCCCAACGCTATCCACCCTGAGACCAAGGCCAAGGGTGACAACGACCCTCTCGACGTTTGCGAGATTGGCGAGCTTGTCGGCTACACTGGTCAGGTGAAGCAGGTCAAGGTTCTTGGCGTCATGGCTCTTCTTGACGAGGAGGAGACCGACTGGAAGGTCATTGTTATTGACGTGAACGACCCGCTGGCGTCCAAGCTCAACGACGTTGAGGATGTCGAGCGTCACCTGCCCGGCCTTCTCCGCGCCACCAATGAGTGGTTCCGTATCTACAAGATTCCCGATGGAAAGCCCGAGAACCAGTTTGCATTCACCGGCGAGTGCAAGAACAAGAAGTAAGACCGAAGCCTCTTTTTTTTCTAACTTTGTCTAACCCACAAATGCTGACACTGCTCTTTTTTTTTTCTTTCTTTCTCTCTCTGCAGGTACGCCATGGATGTGATCAGGGAATGTGCCGAGGCCTGGGAGAAGCTCATTACGGGCAAGACCCAGCCTGGTGATGTGTCCACCACCAACCTGTCGGTCTCGCAGTCGCCTAGCCGCGTTTCGGCTGAGCAGCTCCCTCCTCTGCCTCCCCACGAGGAGCTTGCCCCTGCCAAGATTGATGCCTCGATCGACAAGTGGTTCTTCATCAGCGGTGCCTCGGCCTAGGTCATATGAAAATCAAGAGACGAATTATCAGGATATGGCATGTTGATGATCGTCGCGATAGAAAATAAAATAAGCATCAATGTTTTCTTCAATTGGGATGGTAGCCGTCGCATCCAGGTACGCTAAATGATTAGATCGGGTCCCTGCATTTCGTAGATCGTTCCCTGGGCATTCATATGCCACAGTATCCCCCAAAAATAGAGCATAATTCGCCCAGTGTATTTTGACACTTGATGCTCATGTCTAGATTGTCTTTTTACAAGGTGTTGTACAGATGGCGAGTGAGGCCGTAGGCAAGCAGTTGTAAAACCCCCCTGAGACTTGGGACTCGCGCGTGATGGTTTTATTCAGAAGTACTGGGTATCGTGTTTTATAATATCGTAATCAGCTCGAGAGAGAGTCTGCCTTTTCGAGTTGTCGTACATGACGGTTGACTTCTTCCAGAACTCCCTTGATGCCGAGCTTTTGGCAATCGAGATCCATTTCAGTGCCATCCTCTGGATAGCGATTGCTTGGTCAGTCGATACGTCCGGGGGCCTTTTTCAAGGCGGCGGAAGGGCAACATACTAAATTTGACCTGCAGTTTGGGAGGCTGTGTCGAAGTCTTTGGCAGCAGGCTGGTTTTGATGTTCATGCCAGAGGCGCGTGCATTCGGTGGCAGGTAGGCCAGGAAAAGGCGCGCCGCCCTTGCGCTGGTGGCAAAGGGGTTAAACTGCGTTGTGACCTCTGTGACGAAGCGATTCATTTTTTTCCCCCAAGATGTTTTGGTTCCTCTTCTATTCTGTTTTTTGTATAGGATGGGTTGGAGGGATTGGCAATGGGACGATCAATCAAGACTTTAGCACTGCATGTTGTCGTTGGAAATCTCAAAAGACCGCCCAGAGTGGATACCGCCATGATCCTAGTTAAGCGATTAATACCTGTGAGTGGGGCACTCTAGGTGGTAATGGTGCAGCTTGATTTGACATGCTAGGCGCGCCGGACCCACCGTCTGAAGTAGGGGAAGAAGGTTTGAGCCACATTGATCAAACGAAGGACAAACTTACTCTGTCAGTAGCTCCCGACGTCACTGACAGGGCCATAAATATCTTGTATTTTGGGAGGACCCGAAAGAGAACAACGCCTTCGACAAAATCAAAAGAATAAAAGTCATACTCTATTCCAGCCCCGTAATCTCTATACCAACAATAGGTTACCAAATACCCCAAACAGTCGGAGAAAACCAACAAAGCGACACCATAGAAGGCGGGGTGGTGGCGGTACAACAAAAAGGACTATGTCGCTGCGGACGCTCCAGGAACGCCTCGTGCAGCTGCAGGAGACGACTTCGCAGATACGCACCCTGATCGATCGACTGGGCAGCCTAAAACTACAGCCAGGCTCCGTGCCGCTCAGGGACGAGTCCGACAGCCATTACGATGACGGCAACGTGGTCACTGAGCTGGGCGTCGAGATCACCCAGGGCCTCCGCGAGACCGAGGAGGAATTGGACCTCCTCCGCGAGGAGGTAGCAGACCTCAAGCCCGGCCGCGACGGTAGCGAGGTCCAGAAGGACAGGAACCGCCTGCGCGAGTCGGCCGACAGGCTGGATGTCGAACTCAAGCGGTACGTGACCTCTCCAGTCTTGCCAGAAGGTCATCCATCATGGTCACGATTCGGGTTGAATGCTGACTTTTCTTGCTACACCTCAACACAGCTGCCGGATATCTTTTCGCAAAGCGCAGCTGTCAGCCCGTCAAGGTTTAGCCGCAGCCCAGCGAGCCGAGCGTGCCATGCTCGTCGCATCATATGCCGCCCCGCCGCCTCCAAGCCGCTCCGGTGCATCGTCTCCAGCCCTGCACCAACAGGAAGGGCAGCAACAGCCGCTGCCGCCGCCACGACGACGACACCACCAACAAAGATCGACCGCCGGCAACGACCCGCAGGACCAAGTCGTGGGCGCCGCGCACAACGTAACCTCGTCCCTACGCCGGACCCACGACCTGATGGCCGCGGAGCTGGCGCGGTCCGCATACGCGGCGCAGGCGTTGGCGGAGAGCACGGCGGCCATGCGAGAGCTCGACCAGCGGTACTCTGGGCTCGACGGCATGCTCGCGGCGTCGAGGGACCTGCTGGGCACGCTGCTCAGGTCGCAAAAGTCGGACACGTGGTACCTGCAGACGGCGCTCTACATGCTCCTGGCGACGGCCGCCTGGCTCGTCTTCCGGAGGCTGCTCTACGGGCCAATGTGGTGGTTCGTATGGCTCCCGCTCAGGATGCTAGGCATAGGCGTCGGCGGTGGCGCGTCCCTCGTCAGCAGGGGTTTGAGCGGCTCCGGAGCGAGCATGGAGGTCGCGGGCACGGCTGGGAGTGCGACCGCGGTTGACATGGGGAACGCGGAAAGTGTGCCGACCGCTCGCGTGGTAGGGGCCGGGGAGGCTGGTCAGAAGAAGGAGGGTTCAGACCCGGAGTCGGAATCTGAAAAGGTTGGCAAGATTATTGACGAGGCCAAGGCTGACGCCGATAGGACGGCCGTCGAGAGTAACAAAGGTCAAGACGTCCACCACGAGTCTACACCAGAAGGGAACCCCAAAAAGCGGATGTGGCAAGAGCCAGAGGAGGCGGCAAAGCATGCGGCCTCTTCTGTTGGCGATGAGGATAATTCGGGCGAGAGGGTAAAGGATGAGTTATAGTTTTAGATACAAAATGATGGGAAATGGTAACGAATATCAATAACAACCTTGCATACATACATGCATGCACACAGGGAACCGAACAAGTAAAATGTGATGAAAGAGCAAATGACAAGGAATCACCAGTACTATTTGTGATATCTAACTCTCTCCCCCTCTGTCTGTGATCTAGATAGCTTTATATGCCAGCTGAATTAGCCCTGTAAATGCAATGAATATTTTCCAATTCCAATCCCCTGTTTTTTTTGTTTCTGTATGTCCCGGGGTAATTTTCAAAATCCAAAACCAAAAACATAGCCCGCCCGCAGAACC
>JAVHJQ010000576.1:0-16648 GCA_031306095.1 Pyricularia sp. CD86 | reverse complement strand
ATCTAACATTGGGCCCTAAAATTGGCGTCATTTTGCATGGCCATGATGATCTAGTGTGGCTTGACGTCCCAAAGCAAGCCAAGTCCGTACAGGGAAACCATGGTCGGCGCTCCAGTAAAAACATGGGAGAATGCGGTAAAGAGTTGATGCTATTCACGTGACACGATTTTATTTTTTTCTCATGTTCCCGGGCTTTCTGACTGACGTTGACTTTCACATGCTAAAAAAGAACTTGGCCCTACTTACCAAGCAGTCTAGACCTTGCTTTGTCTTGATTTATCGAGGGACCTTTGACAGACGTTTGTGTTGGGCGTGGCATTAACTAAGCTTCCTTCGCCTTCTTGTTCATGCTACTGGCGACTAAGCGAGACTGGGAGTGTCTCGTGAGCACATCTAGAGCAACAAACTACTGTAACTATGTAAATTGTTCATTCATTAAATGAGACTGTTCGTCTGCCTTGGAAACCTGGATGGGCGATCATACCATGCACCCTATAAGCAACCAGCGCATTTTCCTCGTGGGAAACAGCCCGATTAACCAGCTCATTTAAGGTGTGCGACAGCCAAGACACTTTTCATGGGCGACTAGAGTATGTGTGTGTGTGTGTGTGTGTGTGTGTCTCCGCTGAGGATACTGGATAGCCAAGTCCAGGAGTCAACCACGTCATTCACGGATAAGGATTAAACGAAGGCAGCAAAATCAATCTCAAATATGACAAGTCCTTCGTTGCACTGGACCGATGCCCCAACAACGCAGAGGCGTTATGCAAATTGACTGGCCGACTTTTCCAATAACAGAAAATACACCGCATTGAACCCCCAAAACTAAACC
This sequence comes from Pyricularia sp. CD86, assembly GCA_031306095.1. NCBI lineage: Eukaryota > Fungi > Ascomycota > Sordariomycetes > Magnaporthales > Pyriculariaceae > Pyricularia > Pyricularia sp. CD86. The sequence continues at coordinate 15,816 of JAVHJQ010000576.1, read as the reverse complement.
CTGGCGATATTCATACATAAGCGTTGTCAACAAAATGCCAGTGACTTGTCACGAGGAAGGTTACTAGTGTAACTCAATAAAACTTAAGAATATACCCCCACGCTAACGCCATGCACAAAGTCTGCCCTGAGCACAATGTGCGAACGAAACACAGCTCGGAGTAAATAGTAACTATTCTCCTGCTTATACTGAATATAAGTGCTCACATCCAATTGTTACAAAATCATCAAAAAGTTAAGAACGTAAAATGGAGACCAATGGACCCAAAATTGAATCAGGATTGCAAGGAATCCGACGGTGGTTGAGCCTTCGCAACTCGATGGCGACCACACCGGCCCGGATTCTTGGGATTGCTCAGGTAACAAAAGCTCCTAGCACCCTCGGGAGCCTTGGGCCCAAACTTTTGCCGAACGCTGCAGTACTCGTAGTTCTCGCCCATCCAGTCGCGGATGTGCTTGTGCAACTCGCAGCGGGAGATTCCGCACTTGCGACAATAGGCTTGTCCACGCACCCTCATGGCAGTGATCTCAGTCTTCTCGAGAGCTTTGCGTTCCTTGTCGTCAGCCGCGGCCTCACCCTCAGTGGCAGCCACGGCGGCGGCAGGCTTCGCAGCGGTAACTGCGGTCGACTGTCCGGCCCGATGCCAAGCCCATTCCATGTCGTTGGGACCTGCACGGCGAATAGATAGGGGGACCGTACCGTGCAATCGCCTATGGATCCCATACATGTGCCTGTTGGTGAGACCAAAGCAAGTGCTGTCCAGAGGATCCAGAAAGTCAAAAATGGCGTAGTGGACTTCGCCTGGTAGATCAAGCAGTGTCATGACAGATGAGAGCCGGTGGTGATGTGGCACCGGCTCTTGGTCCGTCACTGAGTAGGAACGGCGGGGTGGGGGGAGTGTAGGACGAAGTTGGCGTATCCTTGGGGCGGGCTGAGGCGCCTGCTCAGCTACCCTGGAGGATGAGCTTCTCTCCGAAGAGTCCGATGTAATCGACAGCGACATCATGTAATCGCCATTCTCGAGAGCTGGCGGGACCTCCGAGATGGGCGACGGCAGACCGTTCATAGCCCTGTAGTGGTCTTGGGCGTGGACCTGGTAGTTCGAGGGAAGGTGGACCTCGCCAAACCCATATGGCATGGCTGGAGTTTGGAACTCCTCGTGCAAAGTCCTCGATCTCCTAGGTTGTCGTGACCCACCATTATCACGACTGACATTCTTTGCGTTCCTGGAATGTTCATCCCGCGACCACAAGCCTTTTGGCTGTGCACCATTCATGGCGGCGGGGGGAGTGCTGATCTGCATAGTCTCCATGGTTCTGGACGTTCAATTGAGATTTCCGAGACTTCAATCCTCCGTACTGCGTGGCGACCGTGGGCCGTTGATGAATAGATACAGTTGTCGATAACTGCTTTTCGTATTCTATTTCTTCTTGCTTTAATTCGTCTACTACAAGTAGGCAGACGCGGCAGTGCTTTGACAGTTGAATGACGTCGGTGGCCACCTCAAGTCACACGGGTGGTTTCGGGATCTCCAAATACGCAGGTAGTGAGGTACCTTGTGCAGATTGGCGTGTATTTAGAGTCGAGAGCTGAAAGATGGTATTTAAACTCAGGTGAGGTCTGGACCTCAAGGCAGATGTGATTTGGTTCGATGCTCCTCAATAGCGAGCTCATCAACGACGGGTGTTGTGATGTGAGGAACGAATGTGCAAGACACTGGGTTTCTCAACAATAGCAGCCTCGAACTTTGTCAACCCGACCAGAATCGTCTAGACCAGAGAGGTATGCTTTCTTTTATCTATCTTCAGTCACAGAGACGTAGGGCTCAGTGTGCGGAGACCAATCGTGGTGTGATAGATGAGGGGTTTGCATGAGGGATTCGTCCGTAGTGGTGTGATGCCGTACGAGGTCAGAAGAGGGAGGGGGTTGGGTGCGGTCCTTGAAGTAATGAGGCTGCCATGGGGTTTCCCGCCATCGAAAGACCCCAAATACCGATGGCAATTTGGCAGGGATCTACGATAGAAGACCGCCGAGAGTTCAGGGCTCAGCACTGCATACAAGGGCTCGAATCAGCTGAACGCCACTGTGGGGTTGAGATTCAGGGACCTTCCGGGCTTTTTTTCTGCGCCCCCAGCTGTTTTTAGCATTCATTGCGTCACCGCCCAGCGAGTCTCGTGACCGCGATCGGCGTTGGAAACCGTTTTTGTTTGTACGGCATATATTATTCATGACCGTGATTCGGTCGCATACAGCTTTTTTTACCAATGTTGATTCGAATACTGCAAACAGCACAGTAAAATTAGCCAAATACAGTACAGAACTAAAGACTTTTTAGGACATTTGTATTCCGAGGCGGAGATTATCGAATTTGGACAGGGTGCCATCCAGGAATACATTGTCCGCAGCACAGACAGTGGATGTTGCACGTCATTGACTCCAGTTTAATTCCCCTCAAAAGAAATCCAGGGCAAACATTATCATGCATGTAGAGCAGACCATTTTGCCCGTCTGCACTGACAACTTGACATGGAACCTTAGTTATCCGGATATAAGATCCGACATTCCCAATCACTGGTAACTACTTTAACTGATATCTTCAGACCAAACCCAGCTAATTGGTCTCGGCCGATGCCTCGTCAAGGAACAAAGCTGTTTTAGACATGCCGGAGAGGCAGTTCTCTCCGGATGAGGCCATCAGTCTTGCGGTTCAAGCCTAGATACCGGAACTGGTTAGGTTCCCTAATTCTATCACCATTGCACGTTAGAAGGCTGACGAATCTTGACGTCGGTTACGCGTATTAGTGTGATATTGTTGCGCACAGAGTTCCGTGACACACCAGAGATCGCCGATATGACGACCATATTACCCCAATCATCTCTAGAGGAGTAATATTTGGCAAGGGCTCTACTACGTACAAGACAGGCATGTGTGCATCAGTGTGGACAGTTGATAACCAAGCGAGCGCTTAGCATTACAGCTCAACTGTGAGGTTGAGCAAGAACTGCCAGAAGGAGGCTTGGGAGGTTCAAAATAAGCAGCAGTTTTATACCGCTACATGGTCGTTGCATCACGACGTAATAATGTCCATTAAAACGCCCGCCCCATGCTTGATCGACAAATATGGCCCGGATTAGACCAGGACGCCAACGAGTACTATGTGCTCGAGTTTACGTGGTGCCTTATATCAATCTCACCGGCGTAAATCACTTTTTCCCTCGCGTAATATTTTACATCAATAGTATCGATGGCCCGCGACAATTCGGTCCTTTCTGACAAGACTGGGCGCGACCGCATACAGCCTGATAGAAGGCTTGGAAGGGTACACATCCAAGACATCGCGAGCTATAAGGCATATACGTCGTGGTAATTGCCGCTCATACCACAGACAAAAGCAGGTCGGCGCCGGAGAGAAGGCCCCGGTCAGCCGCGCTGAAAGTGCTACGTACACACGGTACTGATGGATGGTAGCCAGCGTAGGATATTGACGTCAGCGGGACCCTGTCCCAGAGGAGCGAGATCGGAGGTCGCGATATTATGGCCCCACTGTGCTTACCGTTTTGGCGGCGGTCAGGGGCAAAATATCAACAAGTATGCGTTCCATCCTAGCCGGGCTTGACGGGCTAATTTGGCGCCGCGAATTGGGCAGGCTTAAATAGAATGTTACAAGTAGCCAATGTCAATTTCTGAGGAGCAAATCCAGAAATGATAACAAAGGCAAAAAGGCCAATCTAACAACCGTGCAACGATCGAAAAAGACAATAACAGTAAGTCAACATTTGCGCAGTTGCTTGGGATACAACATGTCTTTTGATCTTGATCACTTTTCACATCATAAACGCCAGAAGTGCAACAAATCCTCCGTATGGTAGCTCCTCCCACATTGTAAATGGCACCGAATCTTATACCCACACACCACTGCCGGAGAAGACTCTTCATACAGCAATCCAGATTAGCATGACGACAACGTCCATCCCCTTGCTCTCGTCGCCCTCATGCTTGTACGTCCACATGCCGTCCGTCTTGTCGTTCCAGAAGGCGCCCGTGGCGCTGTGCATTCCCCTCCGGCCAACGTGCGGCTTGCCATCCGTGCTGGTCGCCGTGCTGGCAGGCTTGTCATCGGCGCCACCCGCGGGCTTGTTCAGCTTTGACGACGGCACCAGGTGCTGTACGATAGTGCTGTTGACGGCGAACTTGAACTGCGGGGGCGCCGTGCTGTCTGAGGGCTGGGACTCGGCGATCACGGCCTTGAGTATCGTGTTCTGTTGGACGCGATTTGATGGCGTCTGTGGTTAGCTACGTGTGCCCCGTGGATGTAGGGAGGCGGTCTGGAAGAAGCCACAAAGGCGCGCTCCAGGCGGGCGGCGGCAAACCTACAATGATCTGATGGTTCCACTGCTCAGTCTTGGCGTGATCATAGAACTCTGCGCTGCCGATTGCATCGTTGCAGGCCTTTCTGGTATGTCAGCAGAGGCTTCATAGCAAGTCCAACGTGTGGCCATCTACGAAACGGGCTTCGTCCGTATGCTCAAAAGTACATACATCGGCGGCAATCTGCTTTAGGCGGTTGGTGGGGATGGGCTGTGAACCTGTCAGTAGAAGCGGCGAAGTCTGGGTCGGCCAGTGGCAATGTGGAATTCATACAGATGGGCCCTGGGCAGCCATTGTGTTGTTTGTTCGCGCTTTTTCGGATGGCGTTGCAACTAAGGTATGTTTGGAACGGAAGATGTCGTCTGAGGGTGACAGTCAAGGTGGGCACGCGAGGGATTACTCGAATCTGCAAAAAGTCTCCCGAAAGGTCGCTTGAATTGTACTTGAGGTTAGAAAGGGTAAGGCTTGCACCGGTAGGAGGCTTGACAAGGCTGATAGATAGATCGGAGGCAGGAAGCAACGGTGCGGTCGGCTCGCATTGGATCAACAACAGAAAGTCCAAGTCAACAAACCGAAATTGTGGACCGTCGAACCAAACACAAACAACGCCCCTCGCCAGGCGTGGGAGAGAGATTTTGCTGCGGGGCAACGGGAGCCACCTTGAGGCAGGGGGCACGTGAGCTCCCTTGGCGTTCAAGCCAATCAGTCCTGCACGTGTAGCACCAAAGCGGGGGCAACTACGATAGATACCCGCCGGGTCCCGCTCTGAGATCAAAAGCTCTGCTTGCCCAATTCAAGGCCCAGTCTCGGCCCATGGCGCTTGGGGTCTGTCGGAGGATCCGGTTTTTGAAGGCCTTACACAACCTTTTCTGTACAAAACCAGGAATTGCAATTGAATCAATTCTCTCCTCCCTTGGGTCTGCGCTTCGCGACAATTGAGTTCCGTGAACCTGGCGGGTGTGATCCGGAACCTCGAGCGCATCACAGAACAACACATTGCAGCCCCAGGCCGCGGCCAGTCTAGGGAAGCGCACGCACCTCGAATCATACCGCGCGACCACTTAACAACCAAGACAATGTCGAGCCAGCCGCTACTTCAAACCGCACCGGGTAAGATCAATTGAGCCCCTCTCTGGTGGTACACGTAGGTCGATCAAGGATGAACAGCCTCACCTAACAAAACCTCGACTTTCGTCCGTCACAGGCAAGCGGATCGCGCTCCCGACGCGGGTCGAGCCCAAGGTCTTTTTCGCAAACGAGCGCACCTTCCTCTCATGGCTCAACTTCACCGTCGTTCTGGGCGCCCTCGCTGTCGGCATGCTCAATTTTGGTGACCGTCCGGCCTTCATCTCCTCCATCATGTTCACGCTGGTCGCTATGTTCACCATGGGCTATGCATTGTGGCAATACCACTGGCGTGCGGCCACCATCAGAAAGCGGGGGCAGGCAGGATTCGACGACAGGTTCGGCCCGACTATGCTGGCCATCATCCTGTTCTTGGCAGTCGTTGTCAACTTTGTGTTGAGGGTCACCTATGACAAGAACAAGAAGGTTTAAAGGGGATGCTACTCGTGCTGGGGATGGAGTTGGGCGACATTGGCTTGGCTTTATGGCTTAGGTTGTTACTTATACCTGCACAGAGCTACGAAACTGTACAATACTAGCGATGGGATGGTGGATCGATCGGTCGGGGAAAAAAAAGCATGATATGTTTTACTTGGATATACCAAGTGCTAAGGTGGTGGCAGAAAGGCAAGTCTGCCGTGTTAATTAGGTACATCGTGATCATTGTGTTTATCTGGAACCAGAAAGCCAGAGGCCAGTAGTAGCTGTGTGAGAAAGCCTTGATTGCCTCATATCTCATTCCGGATCCCGGGTATCATGTCTACGTCCATTCCTTGAACGCCAAATGCAATGCAAATACCAATAGGTTGTCATCAAAACTCTCCCACCAGGTAATGGCGTGATGGCCTTCCGGCTCATATGCCAAGCCATAAGCGTGCGGCTCTGCCAACAGCATATGTTGATCCGTAAGCAAGGCGTTTTGCTTTCTGTATGGTGGTGGCAACCTCGGGAGGGAAAAAAGTCTTCGTGTGCTCATTGTGGGTCGACGTGCCAGAGGAAGCTAGCCAAAATTTCGCTTTTGTTGCTGATTAATTGTGGCAGAGTTTGTCTGCTCTGTTATGAACGATTTTGCCCTCAGTTCCGGAATTGGCACTCTTGACAAGAAAACACTCATATAGAGTGCATGCTCCGTCTTTGGCCGACCCATGACTGCCCTTTCAAAGACATTTGGAGCAGCCGCCGCCCGCTCCGTAGCTGCGACCTCGAACCCATCCTCGTCAAGGTCATCGGAAACTCCATGGAGCACAGTCTCCTCAATGACGGTGGTCTCGTCGGAAGCTTCAACATCGACCTCGTACAGCCTGTTGTACTGAAACCACTTCTGGCCCTCCTCGTGGATCCGGCGGCGGACAAGCTCTGTCAAGGACACCATCTTGGCGGCGTCCCTGGAGCGGGCGTGCAGCAGCGCGGCGCCGGGCAGAACGGCCATGTCTGAGGGGTGGAATCGGCCGAGGTGGGTAAGAATCTGGTCTATCCGTTTGGACATGCTGGTGGAGGATATGACGGAGAAGGTGGCGATGTCGTACCGGGGCCGCAGCTCGGCAAGGATGGCCTCATGCGGTTCTAGCGGCAATCTGGAAGGGATCTGAGAATTGCTGGGCCCCGTCCGCTGCCTCTTATTGTTCTTGGTGGCATCTTCTGAGGTTGAAGAAATGGTAGTTGGGCCATCAGGTGGCTGTTTTCGCTTGGCTGGGCTGGGAACTGTCGAGGGAAGTATAGCCATGGTCGTTGCCATTTCGTGTCTATCTCGTAGCGAAAAAATTCCGATGATCGTGGGCTTGATGCAGTGAAGAATGCGGTGGTCGTATTTTCCCCCCTCTCAGTCTGCGGTGCGCCAGTCGAAATCAACAATCTCTCGGAAGCTTTCACTCAAATTGGGGAAATTATTGACGACAAGACGCGTCGGGAGCTGAAGGGCTGAGGGTGGGGTTCACCTGAAAACTATCGATAAGAGACTACGTCAGTCAGGTACAGCTGAGGTGAGGGAGCTCTGCAGTTGTTATCCCTTGAAAAGTTCACAAAAACCTACCAGGCAGCAGGATACCTAGTTATTTTGACATTTATAATATCGATTCAATACATCATGTCGAATATTAAGAGGTTTTGTTGTTTCTATTGGAGACTAGCTTTTTTCCATTTCAAAGGTGATGCTCCAGATGGTTGTAGCCACATCTCGCTCCACCGCCACCTCTCCCGGAACCATTCGTTCTACTCTCGGACACTTGGATAGGTAGATTGTATCGATATTGAGGATTCGAGTGCACCCTTGAGTCGGAAAGAAAGATCTGGTCGAGGGTCAAAGAAATAAGGTGAACAAGGCAAGACATAAGTCTTTCTTCCCATCACCACGAAACTCTACCTACCCAAAGCCGGGGGTATATCGAGGTAGTCGGCTTTCAGCCTTTTCTTAGCACAGAACGTCTTCTCATACCTGTTTATGGAAGCCTGGATATTTATGATATTGGGAGTATTTTTCTGGACGACACCCACGAAGCAGTCGCATGGACGGCTATCTCAACCCTCACTGTGGGTGTTCAGTCTGCTTGACGTATTATGAAAGAGACTCGACCAGTTTAGTGATGGAACTTGGTTCAAGAAAAATAGTCTAGTCTGCCTTACCTGTGACAGGAAAAAAACGAATATCAGGTGCGGCAAATGCTGCGCCACGAAATGCTGAACCGTAGGTACGTAGTGTGTTGCGAGTTTCGTATGGCGCAGCCCTAAATAGAGTTTGCTCTGGAGCAAATTAACTCGTCGTGGAAACATGTCTCTAGCATTTCCAAGCATATCAAAGCCTACGTCCATATTGATACTGAATAAAGGAACGAACGAAATTCTTCCGCTTGAGGTGAGATACTCGGTCGCTTTTGTCAATAATGCATAGACATGCAGCATGGATAATACAAATAATCGGATCCGACAAAACGGTAGGTAAGGCCTACTGTACTTCGTATCCACGCAGCCTACCACTCTAATAAGGTAGCAAGCGAGGACGCAATGACGAACTCGAGAGTCATGAGAAATAAGAATTGCCGAACCACTCTCGAGTCAAGACGGGCTTTCCGCAATCAGGTACCTAAATTTACGGAACAAAGTCACGGCCTCTGCCATCCAATCAGCAAGCCAGCGCACGTTTGCTTCGTATAACATGTTACCTTCTGTTTACTACATAGATAGTCCATGCCTCATGGTAGTCAACACGAACGAGGTTAACACAAGCAAAACGTACATAAATCGGTACCATGAAGTAGTACCCAAAGTAGTACTTTATAAAACACAAGCGCATCGCTTAGTGCAGCAGAAAACTGAAGGTGTGAGAGGCGGCAAACCATATATCAATATCAGTGATGCTAACTGAGGTCTACATGGTATATAGTAAACGAATGAAGGTTGTTTATGCCCAGCCGTGGAGCCGCGACGGGCAAGCCTGGTCTTTTGGCCTTGGCTATCGGGCATAATCCATGGGTGGAATGCCATGTTTGCGACGGCATGCTTTGTGGGGCCCACTTTACGAGGCTTCCATGTTTACATTAAAAGCAAAGAAGACTTTCTGGTGCACGGATGGCAAATCCATCAAAGCGTCAGAACCTTTAACTGTTTCCGAGATTCCATGCAACGAACCTGACTCTTGCAAGCTTTGAGGATTGGGGGAAGCTGTCATGGCACGCCTAGCAGTGTGTCAAGGGTCCGAAATAGACTTCCCACACCCCGGCAGAGTTCAGTCGATATTAAGGAGATTTTTACTGTTTATGATTGAGGGGTGGTATCGAGGAGTCAAGTAGGGGATAGTAAAAACCTACAAGATACCTTGTTCGTATCCGTTGCCTGGCAAAGTTCGCAAGAGGATGAAATCAGGTGCGAGAGTAGACCAGAGCGCAGAGAAAATACGGTGATCTACTTTTTTTTTTTTTTCTTCCACGTAGGGAGACAAGGAGGCATAACAAAATGCTCAGCACCATATAACGCCATGTTGCATGCCCGAGACATGCTGTGTTACGAGTGCCCAGAAATTAGCACCGACTTGTCTCCTCCACAGTTCCACAACCATCCGCATTTTTGTGTCCACTCAGCAAGTGGGAGACCACCGGGACCGCCAGCCGCTGTTGGGATGGAGACGGGCTAGCGCATGTTTGACCTTGGTAATCTGGCTAGTTGTATCCACCGACTGGACTATGTACCGCTTAAGTATGATATCCAGGGGGTAGACGGATTTCTGGAATCCGGACCTGGAAGCTTTGCGCATATTATTATAGCATCGTCTCAAGCTGCGATGTGACGGCAATGTGACGGGACTTGGATTGCGATTGCGATTTTGATTAGCCATGGGTGCAAGCGAATTGCTAAAATTAACGAATAGACAAAAGAAATCTACCGTTATGGCACTGCATCCTGAGCTAACTACTGTACTGTACTCGTACGGTACATCAATTCCTGCCTGAGGTACCTAACCGTATGCCTTGTTTGCTTGGCAAGCAAGTAAGCTCAGGTTACTGAAAGAACTTCCATGTTGGGTAGTTTTAGACAAGAGATAATCGCTGCCATAGCTAGCATAGGTAGGTCCTGCACCAGCGTCACACTTGATCCGATCGGCAAAGCTGTCCGTACCACTCAAGTGCACTTGTTGTTGTGCAGCAGCCAGACGCCGCCAATGTGCAGGTGTAAACAAATCAAAGTGCATGTCTATTTTGGCGGCATCCCTCCAGCTTACTCCTAGGTTTTTAGACGATAGTTGGCTGCTTGATAAAGTACAGTAAATCCGGATTCTAATTGGGCCCGGTGACAAAGGGTGGACACTGGTTCACGCACAGAATTTAGGGAGATGGAGAACAAAAGAAGAAGGAAGAGTCACACAAGTTCACACTCCGTATCCTACCTAACCTGACCTCACCTATCTCATCCATCTCCCTCCATTCCTCATCTCAAATCTTCAAGAGGTCGTTGGCCCCTTGCTTACGCCCTCCAGACGTACCCACTTGGTAAGACAGGTTGCAGCCAATCAGGCTGCATACCACCCACCCTACCCCCTACAGGCCCCTTCCCTGTTGTTGGCGTTGCCCCCAAAGCAAACGGGCCAAGCGGAAAGGAAATTCCCACTTTCGCTCTTACCACAACCCTTCCCACTCACATCCATCACCCACACCTCCTCGAATCATTCAATGATTGTCAGTCATTGCGACCACTATCAGAAAAGCACGTCCCAAACTCAGGCCTCACACCCCCCGGTTCCCTTGCATTTCCCATTCGTGCCTTGCCTGACCTCTCACTCCTGATCTGACTATCCGTCAATCGCCCACTCAACCCGCAACAAACAACTTTTTTTTTTCTAACCGCAACAACAGCCAGCAGATCGAGCAGGATAACAAAGCGCGAAACTTTGCAGCGCAATTTCCTGTGTTCCCCCTTCCGATTGCAAAAGTTGCAATTGTTTTCTTTTCTTTTTTTCACCCTTTTTTCACGTTTACTTTTCGCGCACTCATTTGTTTTGCACTGCGCAATCACACCTCTGCCATTTCTAGCCCCTTTTAATAACATTTGATCGGTCGTCGAGGCTTTTACTAGTTCTCGCACCTTGCTGGCTTACTTTTTGCGCTCGGCGGAATATTTTTTTTTCGTCGCTTTTGGGCCCAACGAAGCGCGACCCTGGGTTCGCTTGGTGTTTGGGTTTTGCCACATCATCGCTGCCTGTTGCGCAGCCGCTTTTGCGTTTGTCATTTTATATCTGTGGTTTTCTTTTTAGAGCTGCAGCCACATCCTTCATACTTGAACCAACAAAAAAAAACATACTTGGGCCACCACGATTCGGTCATCTTGCGGAGGGAGAGTGCTCGGTTACGTCAGCGCCTGCCTGCTTGCCTAGACTACGCAAAAGCCCACCCCGACTTTGAAGGCGATCTTTGTCGCACCACAACCACCTTCTCTCTCCACATTTAGCTCAAATCACTCATTTATTCATACGTTGCAACATCTTCAACCCCAACTGTATAATAACCCCAAAGTCGCCGCCATCACCAACCATACCGGCGGCAAAAAAAAATCCGGGTCATCTCCAACAACACACGCTGATCAAAGCATCAACGTGAATTTCGCCACTCCTCTCACCCATGTTCGCTTTTTGGACTAAAGATTCAAGGGGAAGTGAAAAGACAGTGGATGCAACTCTGCCTATGCCACTTTTCGCAAAACCAGTGCAGGCCTATCTGGACTCCACTGCTGGCCCAAAAGCTTTCCGAAGCCCAGAAAAGCTCAAGAGGAAAATTTCAAGTGTCGACATTTCGCCCCTTACTTTTTCTGCTAAGCGTACCAAGATCGAGTCGCGCGACATAACGCCTCCCGCAGATGATGTCGGCGCGCCCTGCGAGGAGCCGGAGCCCACGGCGGCCGGCATACCCGCAGTCGCTGGCGGTGTGACTGACCAACCAAGCCCCGACACTAGGCAGGTCCAAAGTGTTATTCAGTTTCAACTCAGTCTGGAAATACTGAACAAGCACAATGAACTGCGGTTAATAGACCAGGAGCTGGCCAAATGCCAGATCGCTCTGGAACAGTTGCGCAGATGTCACCTGATCCCCTACCCCGTCACATGTCCAACTCCGGAGCAGATGCTGGACATCAGCAGCGGCAAGGGCCCTGCCATGCGCAAGCGTCCCGGCGAACCGGTGCCGGAGTGGGCCGCCCCCTATGGAGTAGTAGACGGCCCTTACGCGCGCCACTATGCCAAGTGGCTCATCCCTGATCCCAAGTTTGATGGCCTTCTGCCGGCCTGGCAGGGACTGGGCGGCCAGGTCAGCGCGCCAGTGAGTGCGATGGAAGGTAGGACGACAAGGAACAGTGTTGGTGAAAGCGTCGCTCCGGGTAACTCTCGCGGCGCTCGAGCGTCTGCGAGCTCCAAGCTGCATTCACTCAACACAGGTTACGCCCAGCCGAAGCAGAAGGCGCCCTGTGTCTTGAAACGCTCCGACGGGAAAACGGTCAAGCTTGTATGTGTCGACTGTCACCGCGAGAACTTCAGTAGCACCCAAGGGTTTATCAATCATTGTCGAATTGCTCATAAACGGGATTACAAGAGCCACGAGGAGGCTGCGGTTCACTGTGGGCACCCAATCGAAGTCGATGAAGTTGCCGGATCCGGTGTCGCTGGCAGTGCTGCTCCCACTGGCGCCAGTGCAGGGCCCAGTGCAGCGAGCGCCACTGAGGATCGAGTGGTTGGAGCAGGGCCTTCACCCCCGGTTCCAGCTTCTGGCCTGGTTCACAGTTTTGCTCGGACAGATATGTCAGAACAAGAAGCTTTTGCTTCTCTCGAGACTCGCTTGGACGCCGCTCTCAAGTCATACACTGAGCGCAAGTTGCCTCTTCCAGTGCCTCAGGCCTCTTCCACCAAGACGGAGCACAGGTCGTCTGGTAGTTCTTCCGTCAGCGCACCTGAGGCTCCGCACCTTTCTCGGTTGTTGATGCGCAAGGATTTGAACATCGACTTAGGTCTGCATGTAGCAGACGCCAAAACTAAAGAAGATATCTCAGATGTGTACATGGCTGATGATGACGAAGACTCGGAGGAGGGCGAGGAAACCGCCAAGACTCAGTTCAGTCCCGCTGTCAGCCGCACCCCGGGTGTTATGCGCATGCCGGCGAGAGCTCCAGCTGCTCCCGTAACAGCGCCTTGCGTGAACGGTGCAAAGGGATGCTCTCCTCACGTGGCTCTGGCTACGCCCATAGCTACACCTACAACAGAAGTGTCACAGCCGGCTGTTCTATTCGATGATGATATGGACGTCGAATTGAGCCCCAACACTTTGGTCAGCAATAACGCACCGTCCCTTGTTAGCGATGATAGCGAGTACGATGACTCGGACGACGGTAGCTCGTCGGACGTGAGTGATAGTATGGACCAGGATTCAGTCACTGAGATAAAGCTCGAGGACGAACACGAACTGGCGCCACGCGTGATCGGCAAGGGCTCGTCGGCGGTCAACCTGAAAAAAGAGGAATCTCGACACGTGACATTTGTGAGCCCTGTACGTGGCGCTGGGAAAGAAGGCCGCCGGAGGAAGAATAGCTCTCGGCAACAGCAGTCGCGCGTGCAAGAAGGCGCCAGGGACATTTTGCCCTGATGCGACGAGCTATTGAACTCGACTCGTATTTTTTGTACTTGACTTTCTCCGTCACGTTCTCGAGGAACACGATATTGAGGGTCCTCATACGAAGCTTTTTCACTGTTTATACAAATTATTAATGCGGCCTGGCGTTCATCTTGCGTCGGGATTACTTGTACATAAATGATACTTTAACGGGTGGTCGAGCGAGAATATTCAACTCGGTTCTCCCGCTTTCGGCTTTGATGGTTTGATTTATTTGTATTTGTACAGTCTGTTAGCGTGCATACGAGTTTGATGAAAATGAAGTTGCAAGATATTGTGGAAGGATCCTGGCTGTCTAAGTTCCTACATGACATAACAAGGGCGGAAATGACAGACGGGTTTCTGGGGCTCCAAGTCATGCCTGGGACTTGGACTTGACTAAGTTACAGAATGAGATCGTACGCCTAACCATTGTTGTTGGGGTAAGGGGATGGGGCCTCCCATGAGGCATTAGCAGGTTGATTAGTTACAACTTATGAAACATTTGCGTTTAAAGATTGGCAACGCAGCAAAAGTTGAATCACAAAGGTTGCTCTCTTAGTTCACATTTAACCAAATTGGACTAGGTTGATGCCAAGGAATCAAAAGTGTAAACACGCCTTGGATATCATTATGTACCGGACAAGACTAAACAAGCAAGGTTGTTACCAGATATGTTGACTTCTGTCCCGCTGTGGTAGGTCCGTCTCTCCCTCTCTGCCCCAGTATCATTAAGAAGATTTCCGTCGCCGGACCGGTAGAAAGTCTGGAAAAAGAATTTCTATCGGAATTTTTGCATCCCAACACCCCCCGAGTGGAAGGCACTGTCATTATTCAAAGGTGACAGGGGGAACACGAGGGTATGAGGGGGCGTTGGCGCATATTATTGGCTTGACACACATTAACGTCAATAATGCTCCGCCAAACCTCGTATCCTTTATCAGCCTTCTTCTGTGTTCCCGTATTATTGGAACCATTGTGTTATTTTTTTGTGTGAATCAATTCTCATTGGTTTCGTCCATCTTTTTTTTGTCGTTTTCGTGAATTTTTTTTTATCTTCATTAGTTTGACTCTCCCTGTTTTTTTCTTTATAGGACAGCAACGACGACGGCAGCGACGACGGCCAGGATGCCACCGGCGTTCATGACGAGGTCGGCGGCAGCGCCGGTCTGCGAGGGCTGGGCGGCGGTGGAGCTGCCGGTGGAGCTGGAGCCCGAGGTGGTGGTGGCAGCGGCAGCGGCGGTGTTGGAGGCGGCGGTGGCGCTGGCGGTCTGGGCCAGGGTGGTCGAGGAGGGGAACTGCGAGTTGTAGCCGCAGAAGATGCTCTTCTGGCCCTCCTCGGAGGTCTTGCGGGAGTCGTTGGGGCACTGGTGAGAGAGGAAAATGACGGTTAGAAGCATGAAAAGGGGGTTGTGGGTTTATGTGATGTTCGAGGTTGCTGTGGGAACGTACGTTGTTGAAGCAGGTCACGATGGCCTCGTAGCTGGAGCACTTGCAGCTCCAGTCGTTGTCGCCGCAGGCGTCGAACTTGGCCTTCTCGCCAGTCAGGCAGGCGTCAACCTAGTTGTTTTGGTTTAGCTTTGGTTAGTTTTCTGGAATGACACAACTTTACTTGTGATGCCCCGGGAATATTAGGCAAATCTTACAATGTAAGTGGCACCGCAGGACGGGTCCTGGGCGGCAACGGTAGCGGCCAGTAGGGCAAAGGGGAGGACGAAGAAGCTCTTCATTTTGACTGATGTTTTGGGACTTAGAGAGAGTGATTAAAAGCACGGAGCTATCGGGATTGCAAAAGAGCTTGGGGGCTTGGGAAATGCTGGTTTTTGAGAGAGGAGCGAGTGTCGTCGTCGTCGTAAACGGTCGTGATTAAAGTTGTGGCCGGAGCTAAAGAGGTAAATGACGGACAGACCAACCAAAAGAGCCGCGAGAGTAGCGAGAAGAGGGAAAGATATATTTTCTAGTAAACAAAGTAACCCCAACACTAGGAAAATTAATCAAACACATTAATACAACAAAATGTCAAAGCTCTTCCCCCCCTGTGCCTTTCTGGTTGCTACCCGTACTAGACCAGGATCAAGGTGGCTACCCTCTCTTTTCTCTTTTTGCCCCATGCATCGTGTGGAAGGGGGGGGGGTTTGGAAAATGAAAATCCAATATCGCCTACGGGTTGATAAAGGTGTTACTATAGACGGGGACCATGTCCAAGGG
>JAVHJQ010000568.1:0-13849 GCA_031306095.1 Pyricularia sp. CD86 | reverse complement strand
CCCCTAGAGTCTCGTGTGGTGATGAGAATTGAACCTTGGTCGCCGGGGAAGTACTTTTCTAGATGAAAGTCTGATGAAGAGCAACCTTGTTCAATATCACGGTCGAACTTGTCAAAGACTAGAAGCCATGCATGATCATCATGCTGCTCTAGCCATGCCAAGACGATCCTGACCGTGGCTCTAAATTTCTTTGTTCGTCAGCCTCCTTACGACTTTGCTCAGTAATTTGAGCAGCAGGAATCCGAGATGCGTGCCAAGCTATTCTCAGCTTGAGCTGATCTTCTGACCTGGCATCGAGCCAGAACATCGAACTGAAAGTGGTCTTGTGTTCTCGCGCGAATGCGCTTGCGAGCTGGGTTTTCCCCATTCCCCCAAGTCCATATAGAACAACGACCGCCTTTCTGCGAGACGACGACCAGATTCTGCTGTCTGGAAATTCGGAAGGTGTTTTTCAAGCTTGGCCATATCGTCGTGCCTGGAAACGAACTTGTTTGTGGTCGGAGCTCTCTGGAGAGTGAATGCGGTCTTGTAGGGTCCGGCATCTGCGTGGTTATATCAGAAAGGTCAGGCTAGATAAACGTGCAAGTACCACCAATGCCGTGTGATAGTATCAAGGTTGAAGTGCAGGCATTGCGCTACTAACAATGAGTGCCCGAGAGGGTTCCAGCGCACATCTTCATCTGCTTCGATACTTCAGGGGATTGGTCGTAAAGCTGAGTGGCAGACCACATCTCCCACAACTTCTTCGCCTCCTCCAGTCCGATATCCTGCAGCCCACGATCGACGTTGAACCGGTAGTAGCGACCCTCGTCCGCGAGAAATGACTTGTCCGAACGAAACCGTTTTGCAGTGTCTTCCGTCTCGGTAGCTATCTTGGCCAGTTGTTGTACAATTTTCTTTACGCTGTCGGTGATAGGGTTCAGACTCGGCAAGCCGGTTCCAATAGATACGAAGCAACCGAGTTGACTGGGTACCTGGCCGGGCCATACTTGACTGGCTTTTTCTCAAACCTGGAACACCGGATTATTCCTCCCTAAGCCGCCATCTACAAACTCTTGTTTCAAGGATCCAATGGTTGTGGGATCGAAGAATGAGGTTGCTGCAGACGTCGCACGACAGGCTTCCCATATCAGTGCCTCTTTGTACAATTGGTATCCATGCTTGCGGCAGCTAGTGAGGCACGCGAACTCTCTGGTTTGCTTGCCAGTGGCACAGACAAACCTAGGTCGTCATCAGAGTTCTCAGTTGGCGACATTATCTTTCAAAGAGAGCCGTAATCGAGTGGAATGAGTAAAAGAAAAGGCGCTGTTAATAAACAAAAGCCCAAGAAAATTGACCAGAGGTGCGAAGAGATGAGGGGAAAGGATAAGCATTTGGTAACGACGGAGGTAAGGTATGGAGGGGGAACTGCAGCTAAAGATTGAACGCGGAGGGTAAAGTATAGAAAAGGAAAGAGCTTCTTTTGGACTGTGCAAAGCAAGCAAGAGCGTGACACACAAGTGGGCAGTATGGAACCTACACCTTGCACATCAAGGGGCCTCGTCCTTCAAAACTTCATCAGCACTGTAAATTTTGGTCCGAAAGAATTCTTTTTTAAATTGCTGCCTCCAGTGCTTCCGTATCGTAGCGGCCCTGGATTTTGAGCTTGAATGAGAATGCAGGCCGCTTCTTCTCAAAGCCCATGGCAGACAGAGCTGTATATGCCTGGATGCATTCGTCAATGGACATACGCAACTGGCCGAGCATGACGGCAATCGGTCCTCCAGTGCTGGTACCGCCGATCATGTCAAAGTATTCACATGACTTCGGCGGCGGATCGGGGTTGACGAGTTCCATCAGTGACTTCAGTATGAGCAGCGAAGAGTGACCACGGACGCCTCCGCCATGGAGGGAGAGGAGCCGAATGGCGCCTGGGGCCATCTTGGTTGTATGAAGCGGAGACAAACGGACAAAACAACGGGATGGATCGAGAAAAGAAGCATGGAACGAAAGGGTATATATAGCTAGATAGACATGAGAGAGTCGGCGACATAGGGCGCAGTTGTGCGGTATTGTTAAACAATATTGTCTGAAGAATTCTTGGGGGCCAGAAGATGTGAAAATAAACAATAAAAGGGGCCCATCAGTTGCTAGGAGGTCTGTGATTTGCTTATATGCGAATGAGGGGGAATTTTAACTCAGCTGAAAAATGCAGCGGTGCACCTATATTTACCCTATGATTGAGTTTTGAACAAAAAAGGCTAGCCATGCTGATTGGTCCCGGAGGGACATGGAGATAATGCCCCTTAAATTTCATCAACCACTCACTGTCCTTGGATTCCCGCGGTTCATTGAATTTATTTGGCTATGTCTTAGCTGTTCTTCAAAAATATAATTCTTTCCCCTGGAAAACACGACGTAACAATTCGCACACCTATAGTTGATGGTATAAAGTTTCTTGAATACTCCTGGCCATCTCATCAAGCGTTGTGTTCAGGCATCATGGGCAGTAGAGGCTTTTTGGGGGGTGCTGCGGTTTGGGTGATATCCGGCAGCGAAAGTTCCAAATCCTCCTCGGTAGACGATGCAGGCGAGGCAAGTGGCGAATATCCAATCCTCTCAATATTAGTCCCATCACCTTGTATTTACTTCTCGGCAGCCCCATCCCCACCGCCAGGGTCTGGTGAGCTGCGAAGGCCCCCCTGCTCCACGTCGTCCTCCGAGGCCACACTGGCAGCTCCATCACCATCTTGATCGTCGCCATCTTGATCATCGTCAGGCAGATCGGCAACGCTCGCACCAGCACCGCTCCCATTCTCACGCCCACCCACCCGACCAACACCATGCCGCGCAGCATCGACAGCAGCACGGCGGGCCAGCTCCCGCCTGGCCGCCTCCTCCTCAATCATAATCAGCTGCTCCTCCATCGGCAACGTATTGTACCGCAGCGGCGGCATGACAACCCCGAGCTCCCCGGCCCACCTCTGCTGCGCCGCCACAATGTCCTCCTCGTCCTCGTCGTTATACAAGACATACGTCGGCTCCACGACCATGGGCCGCCTCATCCGGACCCTGCAGTAGTCCAGCCTGTCGAGGCGCTCGAGGTCCTCCTCCCTGTTGAACCAGGTCCAGTTCCAGACCGTCTTGGCGTGCTCGGCCACCCAGGGCCGCCAGACTTGTAGGGCCCAGCGCTCCGAGGCGGTGCGGCGCACTGCCGCGTCCTGGTGGCCGCCGCCGCCGCTCCCCGCCTAGAACGTGACGCAGGCGGGACACAGGAGCGAGGATCGGTAGCGGCCGAGGATGGTCCGTCGATGTGGCGGGCACGTCGTCGTGTCGCTGTCGGCGGGGCAGTTGATCTTGAACAGGTCCATGTGGCCGCACCGGTGGGTCATGATCGCGAGGTTGCACATGCTTTTGTTGTTGGTGTGTAACACTGCGGCGTAGAAGTCGTAGGAATTTGATGCTTGGGGTGTAGTGATTTTAATAATTAATTTGCAAGGACCCTGTGAGGTACCGTCCTTGACGACTGACCAGGCCGTCTAGATTTCAAGCCAACACTAACTGGGTTTATCAGGTTTATGAATGGTAATCAGATAATAAGGCAAGGACGGACGGGTTCCCTGGGTTTAGTGCCAGAACAAGGTGGAAAGAACGAGAGAGTTGAAGTTCAAAAAGAATGGGCTGCCAAAACCACCATCAAACGGCAGAACGATTACACAATACTAAATTATTGCATGCCAGTAATATTCAACAGCAAAAACCGCGCATAGACTGCATCGACGGTGAGGTGAGGTGTAGGGGTAAAAGTCTATGACAAGCAATCTTTGGAAACTTAGAATACAACAGCTGACTTGTTAAGGCACCTGCACTGGGCAGACACCCATTTGAAGTCTACCTCTAGACACCAAAGCAGACACTGTGAAGCTCAGCATCTAGAGCTCCACATAATGCCACTCAACAAACGACAGTCGAGACGGGATGGGTATCAAAACAGCATATACGCCTGCTCCAAATAGTAACCAAAGAACAGGGTTTTAAGACAAAGTTAGTTCCGGGAAATATTGCGCAATCTTGTTTGGATCGCCAAAGTTATTCCGCGGGGGTTCCTCAGACGGCGTAGGTGGTTCTGAACCAGAGTCTTGGTCTCGGCTCTGGCCACCATGCGCCCGTTCCAGAGCATTCAACGACCTTCTCTTCTTCTTAATGTTACCCTGGGAAGGAGGGTTAGGAGAGGAATGCCGTTGTTGTATTTTGGGTTGGGTCACAGAGCGCAAGTCCAAGGAGGTTTCTACAGGCGGCCGGACCCGCGGCTGATACGGGAGAGGAGCCTGGGCTGCAGAGCCCTGAAGGCGCCGTTGCAAGGCCTCAGCAGCTACGGCAGAAGCAGAGACTCTGGCTGCATCCTCTAACGCTGGGGTCATGGCAAGCTTCTCGTTCGCTGACAGGCCCTTTGTCTGCACATAGGCGGCAGATCGTGTATGGTAGGGACTGTGGTTAGAGAACTGATCCATGATCGGATGTACCATGACCGTTTGACCGTGTATGGTAAGAATTGAGTTTGTTGGTACATTGACCCAATTTTCTGTCACAAGAATGTTAGCAAAAGACAACTGACTACTAATGACCCAAGCCCCAACCCCAGAGTCACAATTAGTACATACCCCTCTCAAACGTCAACGGCTCACTAGCGACGAGGACAACATCGGCACCTTTGTCGCGCCGCTCCATCTGAAAGTTGCACTCATCCTCGTGGGATGGCCGATTCTCCCACTGGCTGCCTGAGGAGTAGTACAAACTTGCAGCTTCGTCGGTGGCGCTGCTCACATATCTTGTGCAGATGATGCTGTGCCCGTCCGTGAGGGCAAAGTTGAGCAGGCTTCGCGTGTCCACCTTCTCGGCCTGGATAATACTCTCCGGTATGTCGTCGATGAGCTCGTTGATCAGCTCAATGGTCTTGAGCATCGCCCTGCGCAGAACCGTCGGCCCGAACCCCTTTTCAGGCTGCGCACTCGGGTCGTATCCCATGCGCTCCAACGTGTCGAGAAACAGGGCAAACGCCCACTCGCTGTCCGTGCCGCCCACGACGCCCAGGTACCACCTGTCCGCTAGGCGTTCTCCAAGCCGCCTCTTGATGTATTTCCAGCCGCCAAGGCCACCGTTGTGCATCCACATCAAGCTACCGTGGTAGAAAGGGTGGCAGTTGTCCTCGGAAAGGGAGCCCTCTGTTGTGGCACGCACGTGGGCGAATATAAGACGGGAGGCCGTTTTGCTCGCCAGCCGATTCAGATTCGGGGAGTTCCATGCGGGCGTGGTCGACGTGAAGAGGCAGGGAGCCGCGCCGAGCTTGGGGTTGGTGTAGAAGCCGATGCCGAAGCCATCTGCATTGTTTTGTCCGCGACGGGTATCCTGGATAGAGAGTTTCACGGAGGCTGGTCAGCTTGTATTTGGGTCGTCGAGGCCATGGGCAGGATAGGCCTTGGAACTAGGCCCTGTCAGGTAGACTAACTAATCGAAGACGTGAATCAAAGGACTGCTTGAGGATAGAATGAGTTGGCTCGAGGATCAGCTTGGAAAGCAAAATCTCATCGCTTCCTTTGTATACCTGTAGAGAAAGACAAAATAAAATCAGAACCCGTAATCAAGACCTCGACCATTTGCATCTGATCTCGCGAAAAATTGTGGTTTGCTTACCAGGAACCGGCACATAGCGGAAAGGTTATCTCTCTGACCGCCGCTTCTATAGGCGAGCCGTTTTCCTTAGGCCCAGGGAGAGGGGAGCAACTTGCTCAAAAATAGCGTAACGGTGCCCGATAAGAATGGGAAGGCAAAGTTTTCAGGAAACGGATTCGAGATCCTCAGCGTGTGAGCACCTTGGATTTCTGAAAAAAATTTGTTTGGAAAATTATAGAGTAGAACAACCAAAAGTATTCACCCAGATTTGTTTTGTATTCGTATCGTTGTTGCTTTTGTTGTACACCGTCACTCCGAATTGCGGCGTTTCCAAGAAATGACGGAACCTGTCATTCAAATGGCGGGAGAAGGGTCTGGTGGGGCCAAGCTAAAGCACAACGCCTGTGGGTGGGTCGTAGTGCCAATCGGCCGGGGTGCAGATACGGTGCAGCGACTGGCATTTTGATGCTTGGACAAGAATAGCATGATCGGAACAAGGGGTCATTACAGATGTCCATTAGTAGGTAGATCCGTATGATACGTAGGATCTTTGTTTTGACGAATAAGTGTTAATTATACAGGACTCATGATACTTTGACGTTTCTTGCTTCTTTTCTTTTGTTCCTTTTCTATACAGCTACGAATACAAGGAATGTGGGCCACCAATAAAAACGGCGTCAAATGTAAACAATTCCAAATTATAGGGCTATGCATGTTATCTAGGTTTCTCTAGGGTGCAACATATCCCAAAATATCGCGCTTATTTCCACGGGTCATGCAACGCTACCATGTTACTCCAAAAACAAAACAGGTGGCCAGAGATCTGAGGCTCTACGACTTGTGTGCTCATCTACGGTCGTGGTATGGCACGTTTTCAGAAAACGGGTCGTGGCGCGCCCCTGGGTGTGGCGAAATGTATCCATTACCCTCAGTCTGCGCGACACCACCACCACCACCACCACCCATCAGCGGCTCACTGCTACTACTGACGGTGCGTACGTCTGTGGTCGGCCTATGCTTGAGCTCATTGGCTCGGGCCTCGCGCTGCATGGCAGCCAAATCGCTGGCCTTGCTCAGCCGCTTGTTGGCGTTGCGGTCGCGGATACAGCAGGTGCAGATTGTGATTGTGGCGACAAGAATGGCGAGGCCGAAGACGCCGGCCACGACGAAACCGGACGTCGTTATCGTCTGTGTTCCATCCACACAGCCCGGGAGCCCCGCCGCGTCCGGACGGCAGATCTTGCCGTCTATGCACTTGTAGAATGGCACGTCGGCGTCTGCACACTCCTGTCTGCTGCTACCCGGGGCGGTCGTGCACACCTCCTGCCTGGTCGTGGCCGTGCTGTAACATTCGAAGAGCATAAAGCCACCCAGCAGCTGCGGCTGTGCGGTGGGCTGAGGCGGTTGATCCTGTCGTTTGGCGAAGACTTTGCCGCCATCGCGGGTGTCAAGGTGCGCAGTGGGCGTCGGTGTGGGCGCCAGCGAGTCATACATCCGGACGGCAATCGGGGCCGCCGGAGGAGATATCGGCTCTTGTGGGTCCCGGCGCTTGCGGAGGTCTCTGGATCCCTCATCGCACCGGCGGATGGTCCATTCCGCCTCGATCTGCGCGGCCTCTGGGCTGCAGCCGGCGTTGAGGAAGCAGATCTTCAGATCCTGGGCCTGGGAGTTGACCCCCCAGCCGTAATGATCCGGGTTGGAAAAGCACTGGCGAAGGGTCTCTTTGTGACCGCATGCCGCAACAGATATCAGTTCAGAGGAGCGGGAGGTGATGCATTCCGTCCTTTTGCTTGGACTAGCTGTTGCTGATGCGGTAGTTGCAGCGAGGAGAATGGTGAAAAGTAAGGTTGACCTGGGGGCCTGTTGATGCATTTTGGCGGGGAGTAGTAGTATGTGGGTACTTGGACACGCCAACTCCACCCAATAGAATCCGCGGTTGATGCTATGGGATAGGTAGGTACAAAGAGCTGGGGTTAAGTGTCAAAGTTTGGCAGGAGCTCCTTGAACGAGTGAGTTTGTTTGTTCCGTTGTATTACTTTTGATACAAAAAAAAACAGGCGCGGTATGTTGTCTTGATGGTGGCCCCGAGTTGTCATTTAAACAATTGTCTACCAGCCAGACAGACAACGGCGCGCAAGTGCTGTCTGTGATATTGTCATATCCGAAATAGGAAATCCTACGACCCTAGCCATCAAATCTGTTGGCGAAGCGAATTACAGGGCTATGCAGGCCGGGGTTGGACAAGGGGCCCAGCTCACATCAGCAAGCCCGCCATTACCGCCCTACCTACAACATTGCGGTGTGTGTGGGTGTGTGTATGTGTGTGGCTGCCTCGACTTGGCTCCAATGTCACCCAGGTGCCGGTTTCGCCAGGTAGCAAAAAGCCGCCCAAAAGGCGCATGGGAATATGTACGGCGGGGTCCAGCGGCCAGTCGCCAAGGCCCAAGGATCCTCGCTAGCCTTACCAGGCACACCTCCGGAGAGCTTTTTGGGGGCTGAGGCAATCTGTCTCGTGCTTAATTTAGAGCGGCCTACAGGGGAACCACGTCGCAGAGGAATGAAGATTCTTGCTGCGCCAGGCTACTTAAGAGGTCTTGTGGAGGCGTTTAAGGCTGACATACATGGCCATGGAATTTTTTCTAATTTGGTCTGTTAACTCGATGCGGGTTTTTCTTTGGGGGATTTTTTTTCTGCACCAAAATTGCAACACGTGAACGCGCTCCTCAAATGCTTAGATGACATTTCTCTTCACACCGACATGGTTATATCCCGCTCACAATATTGAGTCTGTCACATACGACCATACCCACTGGAATATACGGGATCCCGTCCGCTCTCCCCTAGTCAAACCAGTGAGGGCCGAACTAGTACTCAGGTGGGTGACCACTGGGGAATCCTCGGTGTTGTATGTTTTTATTTCTTCCTCTATTTTTGCACTTTGCATTTTCATTTCTATCTACAACTATATTCTGGGCCAAAACTGTCTCTATGCTCAGTTACTTTGTTGAAAATGAAGAAAAGACAACCTAGCCTGGTTATATCCCGCTCCATGGGACACAGATGCTCGATATGGATGTGTTTTACTATTGTAACAATTTATTCTAATTGTTTCTTTGAGGGCAACCCTTCATGTCGAGCAGCTAATTCCTCGGCACTTGTGATAACGTCTTCCGGAATTACTTCTAGTGTCTAGACGGCCGTTTTTTTTTATCATGCATTATGAGAAAAGATTCTATGATCCTCTCCATCCTTTGATGAGTACACTTTTTTTTTTCTTCACAGAGCATGGACCAACATGCTCGCAGTAAAGAGGATGCTCTCAAAGACCTAGTACTCGACCAAGTAACCGGTTCGGATCTACGATTCAACTGGAGCATTGCATGTGAAAGAGCGACTAATGAAAAAATTTGATTCTTTTGCTTATCAAGATGGTCCAAAGCCCCGGTGTCAAGATCCTGTACGAATTCTTGTTTTCTTGCCGCACTCTCGCCGCCTAGCAAACCTAACTGCAACTGCAACTTTTAGGTTTCATGGAAAAGTCGAGGGGGGGACTGGAACAAAGTTACAGACACCTTATCGGACACCTTTGGTGTTCCGATGTTCTTCTGGGACCGTTGTGGATGGGATGCAAACGGATTCTTCAAACCATACGAGAAGCCGGCGGCTGGTAACAATCGGAAGCGTGATGCTGGTACGCATCCCATATACATCTGAGCTGCGGAGTGGTATAATCAGTATCGATCATGTAATTGATGACTTACTAACCAATATTCAAACAGCTACAATATCCAGGTTTCCGTTTAAGGAAATCCTTCCCCTGCCAGCCCAAAGCAGCACACGGCAAAGAAAAGACACATATGATTACAATTGGCAGTACTTGGGATTCACCACTTTGGCCTCAAATCTGGGCAAACAGAACGATACCGCGAGAATCTGCCAACAGCTTGTTTGCTTTGATCTCTGCAACGAGATTAGGGAACGGATCCAGACAGCCTTTGAGAAGTCGAACGTCTTGAACTGGATCGGCTGCCGTCATGGCTTCTACGCCGTCCTTTTCTCGGTCATTCCCCAATATTTCGACGAGACCCTCTGGGGGGTTCGAGGTCCACTCCGTGGGCTGGAGAAGGTATGTGAGACGCACATAGTAAGTCTGCCTTACAATTGCTAAAGGACGACTAGAATCGAATCCTTGAGTTCAATGATGGAGAGGTGACGACTAGATGCCTGAGCATGCACAAAATTTCCAGGCACATCCTGCACGAGATTGAGACACTGGAAATCTCGGCACGCACGATGAGAGCTATCGACGACTGTCATTCCAAGAACTGCAAATGGGAGGCTGGTGAACGAGAAGACGCCGAAATGCGCGTCAAAGAGGCACAGCATTCGTTTATCCTTTCATCCGCCATTTCTGGAGAATCCAGGGGTACGAGCACACACAGACAGACCTACGGTAGCTAGCAAGCATGCCACATCTTTAAACCAGCTTGAACGTCTCGATAGGAAGGCCGGCCCTCCTCAGAATGTCCCATGCTCCAGACTTTTGCAATTCCGCCATTGACGGGGTTTTCAGAAAGCCTCGCTTCTGCAGACCCTGAAGGAACGGTTCAGTCCTCGGGTCCGGGTGTATAGTCTTGTTCTCCATGTCCATGAATGCCGCTGCGCCTCGCAATCCCCTACCGCCACTCATAACTCCGTAGTAATTCTCGGGCAGATCCCCGAGCAGCGATTCACCGCGCATCCTGCCGTCTAGATAGCATGCGCTGACGACGTAGTGATCATCCGAGTCCTGATCGACGAGACGTAGCACCATTGGTACACGAGTACCGAACAAAGAAGCCACCGACTTGAACGCCGCGCCAAGGTGCCCATCCTCCGTGATAAACAAGGCCCGAGATGCGCAGGCCTCTCGGCAGCGTCGCAGGTAGAAGCTCGTGGTGGGGACTTTGGGCAATCTCCCCTCTGGGTTGTCGGAACTCGTCAGCATCTCGATCATGCTCAAGCACTTGAAGTACTCGGGCTCGTGAGCTGGTGGCGGGACCCATTTTTCGGCAAAGTTGTTGAGCCACAAAGTCCGAGAGCAAGATTCCCAGAAGCGCCGTCGCTGACTCCGATCAGTAGCTTGTATATACTGATTTTTCGACAGCGAAAGTAGCAGCGCCCGCAGGTACTTGGTCGTCTCGGCGTCGCTATCGCCGTTCATTCTCTCACTGTCGAGGTGCACAGCGACGGCGACCCGGGCAATGCGGGCACCAACAGCCCCGATCTCGTATCGTCCATGTGGGCAACAGGAGGGTCGGCACGGAACAGCTCGGTGGGGATGTCATTTATATCCGCCGAGTCCATAGGCGTCGACCAGTCAGGTACCCAGCTCGGAAGCCCAAGAGGTGATGATTGCTCGCCGAGCTCACAGTGGATGAAGATGTCCACTCGTCCCAAGCGTCGTATACGCCGCAGGCGATCTCCGTGTAAATCTCCGCCACGGACCTCGTATAATCTGGCACAATATCCGCACGTTCGTCCTCGTAAATCTGGCTAAGGAGCCCGTAAATTCGATCGCGCGGGTCTGAGCATTTGGCGCGTCCGGCTTGCTTCCGGAGCGCAGATATCTCATAGCCTGGCATGGCGTGCAGTACTACGCTGTCCGCGAGTTGCAGGCGCTTTTGGAGACTTTTCGTCTGTGCTGGGCCCAGTAGGTCTGGCGACATTGGCTTTCTTTGGAGGATAAAAATGGCCCGACAGAAAACAGACCATGTCGTACTGCTGCGACCGCACATAATAACACCCTTTGGACCACCAAGGCCAACCTCTTGCCGGATCCAGAGCCGTTCGAACCACTCTCGACTTAGGAGATGGTGTATCTTATCGAGATCCTGGCCGTTAAGAGGCAGTGGGCGCCGCATATCAGCCCAGTCAAGGGATTCGTAGTTTTGACCCGCCGTGCTATCCTGGACACAACCCGAGGTAAAATCGACAACAACCATACTCCCAACCTTTTTAATAAGTCTTAAAGCATCGTCACTCCCGTTTACTTCTGGCCCGAGGAAGGCGACCACTCCAGTCGCGAGGCGGTAAACGTCACCCATCATCAGCACCTGCTGTGATCTCTCTGCGAGGTCATTTTGGTTGATGCATATGGCATCGGCCCAGATGGTTCTGACCTTGGATGGATGGCGGAGGTGTGTCAAAGCAACAGCGAGATTCCGATGAATAGGAAAGTGGCTCGTAACGCAGACCCCGTGAGCTTGCGATAACACTTCAATCATAGTTGGATTCTCAGGCGAACCCCAAACGTACGAGAGTGCCTCAAAGACGGGCGGGTCTGTCTTGCACAATGTTGAATGGACTAGCTCAAGCCTCAAGGACTCGGTAGCAGCCCCTGGCTGGATCTTGATCAGACGAAAGCCTTGAGGGTCATGCAGTGGCATGTATTTCAAGGCTGCAGGCTGCGGTCTCTCGGTTGGCGGTGACATTTTCCGGGACGAGAATCTGGATGGATTTTGTACTGAAAGTGATATGTCAGTGAGTATTCTACCAAGGTAGGAGGAGGGGCAGGAAGCCTAGGTATTTATTGCTACACGTTGAGGTTTGGTCTGCCAAGTATAAGGCAACCACCCGCGGACCAATGCGTAGATGGCTGAGCCACTCCCGCGCTGTACCTACGCGAGCAGTCAGGCTCTGGTAAGCGAAAGGAAAAAAGAAGAACGAAAAAGGAAAGAATTACCAGAAGTAGGGTAGCACGGCTTACAAGCGAGCAAGCTCCTTTTCTTAACCTATAGGAGCTATCCTGATTTAAATAGAATTAATCATAGAGATGGTTTTATTACAAAGTTGCAAATACACACTGCTGTATCATGCTGTTCAATGCACTCCCTTTTCAGCCTGTCAGATCGACATCTAACATTCAAACAGGATAGCTCGGCCTCTGGGGGAATGATCAGTAGCTGCAATCATGGGCCTGGGAGGTTTAGTTCAGACTTTGGTGAGGCTCTGCAAACAACACGGGAAAAAGACATGAGGGGTCATCGACCCATTGGCAACGAGGATGCTGTTGTATGCTTGTCGCAACTGTTGGGTTTTGTGGCTCGGATTCTCACATATTGCTTTTGAGCAACTAACATGCAGGTAACAATAGACTAAACTTAGGGGTAGCTTTTTTCCAAAGAGCTCAAGTATATGATGGGGCACCTGTAAGTCTTTGTCGAAGTGCCAAGACTGCCTGGAGTGTCCAAGCAGTAAGTAATCTGAGAATACATTTCTCACGAATAAAAAACCGACTCTTGCTTGTACATTCAATTCAGTTAATCGCATAGCACATTACAAAGATAACGCGTTTACGCTGGTATCAATGAAACGCAGTTTCGCCGACAGATGCGCTGATTGGACGAGCTCTCTTGCGCTTGTAAGCGCGTGTGGAATTTGGGGAAGTCAGATGCCAAGGTTCTTGATAGTATCTTGGTTTTTCCTCGAACATTAAACACAACATTCTTTAATTTGTTTTTTGATGTGGTCAATACCACAGAATATCACCCTTTGGATGCGAAACCATCCATTTCTGAACGCCTCGTATCCCAAATGAGAAGTATTCTCTTTAATACTAATTCAAGAAGGCCGAACTAAAGTAATACTCAGGTGGGTAACCATTGGGGAATCCTCGGTGTTATATGTTTTTGCATGTTGTTGCAGTCTTTTGCAGGCTTGTTTATTTTGTTTTGTTCCCTTGTTCGGAAAATGGCAATAAAAATCAATGGAGGTTATTTTAACCACTGGCCAGGGTGGTGATATTTTAACCCAGTGTCTGGTCCAAGCCTTTCCAATGTGGGTGAATTCCCAGTAATACGCCACATATTCACATACCTGAGCCTAACTATATACCTACTTAAAGAACATATTACGCCAAATCAGCGTATTATAGCACATGTATGCAACCTTATATCGCTTAATAGGATTTGCACGTACTGTCCCTGAATTCATACAGCGCTCAGCTGGATTAGGCCTTGCTTAATCAGGCTGGATGAAAATGATGTTTTGATCAGCTAATTTTCTCTTCAAACCGTTTGCAAATTTCATCGAAACGGGACCCGGCCGTAAATTTCATTTGACTTCAAATTTGAAAAAAAAATCACTTCATCAGTAGCTCAGTACCCGTTTATCGAGTGTCTCTTGTTTTCCTTCACGTTTCAAATTGACGGCTATATCA
>JAVHJQ010000561.1:0-10359 GCA_031306095.1 Pyricularia sp. CD86 | reverse complement strand
GGCCTGTGGTGTTGTGACAACAACCGCACCGGCCAGCTGACCAGGAACAGTCTTTTGTAGAAGCGTCTCGGCCAGCGATATGTGCTCGTCACTGGTACCGGGTGGTGTGTCGACTAGGAGAAAGTCCAACTCTCCCCATAGTACGTCCGATAGAAACTGCCGAACCATTGCTGTCTTTTTGGGACCCCTCCAGACGACGGCATCGCCTCGATCGCGGAGGAGAAAGCCGAGGCTCATGACGCGCAGGGAGCCAATGTTGGAGGCGGGGTTTGATTCGTGAACTGGGACCGGAAGCCAACCGCCTGGGGCTTGTGTTACTTTGGCTTGTTCGACCGAAAACATGCGAGGAATGTTGGGCCCTGTGAGGTCGACATCGAGAACGCCAACGGAATGACCAGCCAGGGAGAGTGAGAGGGCTAGTTGTGTGGTCACCGAAGACTTGCCAACTCCGCCTTTGCCGGAGAGGACCTGGTTGTTGTTAGTACACGACTGTTGACTGACTGGTGATTCATACGTACAAGTATTATGTGTTTGACTTTTGACAAGGACATTTGGAACGTGGCTAGAGGGATTGGGTGGTAAGGCAAACGAGAACTGTCCAGTCCTCAAGCACGCTGTGATATAAATGTTTGCATCAACTGTTCGCTCGCCAAAACTCGGCGCAAACAACCGTTAATTTCTAAGCACATGCCGATCACGGAACCCCGCGACCCACCCCGCCAGACGCGGAGCGCACAGACCTAGAACGTGAACTAGCGGACGTCAATCTTGTGCTACGGCTACCACTACCACTAACTCCACTAACTTCTAGTTGGCCCGCGTCGCGTCGGCACGTCAGCAACCTCATCTCGCGCATTGTGCATTGTGCATTGTCCAACAGTACCAACTACCTATCGATCGTGCTCCCCAAACCGGCCGTACCACATGATCTCGACAATGATCACTTGCTTCTAGACACGTCGCCTCTGTAGACATCGACTCAACATGTCTTTCGTCGCCGCAGAATCCCCGCCAATCTATATCAAAAGTTCACCCGGCAGCACGAGTGGAACCGAAGGTAGCGACTCCGATTCTGATTCTGATTCTGATGGATCTCAGAATGATATTCCAAGCTTCCTTCCTGGGAACGACACCGCCCCAAGCAACAACCTGAGCGAGGACATCGATCAGGATATACTTGCCCAATTCCTGGATGACGATGGCGATTCGCAAGACCCCGAGAACGATCAGGTCGAGCCAGATTACTTGATCAAAAGCGACATTGTAGATCCAAGCGATATCAGCATTGATGTTGTGCGAGACATACTTTCCCAAATGCCGGCCAAGTATGCCAAAAATGGTGCGACGGCGGCAATGCTTGGGATGCCGGTACGTGTTGCTGCTAGACCGACAGAGGATACAACTAACTCTACTTATACTCAGTCCCAAAGACCATGCATCATTCATCCCGTCTGGAAGAGGCGCAAGATCATCTGGGAACGACTTGACAATGTCGAAGCCATTATCATGCAGATCGTTGGGACTGAAAACCCAATAGCCTGCAAGCGCTGTACAGCCAACAGAGGCCCTTTTGTTGGGTGCTATTCTGTGCCAGGTGTTCACCATGGTGGTTGCGGATGCTGCAAATACAATGCACAAACGGCAAAGTGTAGTTTATACAAAGGTTGGTACTACTTGCATTTCACCTGCACCTCTGGACCTCCTAACGATATGAGTATCTGAACAGGATTGAAGCGCCAGAGGACGCAAAAATCACGACCATCTAAAAAGCGAAAGCACCGCAACGAAGCGATCAACACTAGACATGCCGGTCCTTCTCATACCCCTGCGCAACCTGTAGCTATACAGAATAAGAATCGGGTATCGCCAGCATTCCTTGTACAGCCCGCAGCTGAACAGCGAGTTCTTCAGGTTCCCATTCCCGCGGATCTGGGCTGGGAAGATGCAATGACGCTTCGCCGTGCACTACAAGAGATGGCAGAACAGCTTGTGTTTGCTCCACAGGGCAACAAAGTGGTCCGCAAGGTTCTGCGGGAGTTTTCAGGAGCATTGGAGGATTTCGCAAGCGAAGAGCAAGAGTAAACCTCGGATCTCATGTCTTGCTCGCCTGAATTTCGGTTTCTTCTTGCTTTGCTCCAACTAGTCTGTTTTTGCTTTAACATGAGGTTTGGGATTTCTTTTCGTTTTGATTTCAAGCCTCAGATGGGAAACTGGTAGCGAGGCGCTCGGGACATACAGGAGTTGGTGCTTAACATACTACTTGGAGATACCCTGGTTATTTCTCATTTTACACAGGCCGGCGGACGCCGGATAGCATCGGATGACTTGGTACAAAGTATTTATCATCGGATAGGTCTTGCTTGGCAAAGAACTTGCGATCAATTTCAAACGTCTGCCTATATGATTGTCCAGCAAGGTTTTTGATGAATCAGGTTCTGTGCGATGTGTAAAGTTATCTTGGTACCAAAACTTCATTTATATGAGAGTTGGCCGAAAGAATCGGGTTGCATCCAGGTTAGGCTTGTCATTGTAGATCTAGGCGTCCCACTCGACCCCTGACCGTTGATTGTTTCACTGTGCGTGGTCTTAACCTCAATCTTGGCACCGTGCGCTGCTGTGCCTTCTGGAATATACCGCGAACGCTGACGGTTGAGCGACCACAATTGATTGATTGACAATCGCGGTCAACGCGTCTCGATAATCCTTTCGTGGGAAGTACATTGAGCTTGGAGTTTATCAGGTTGGAGACGTTCACTGCACCTCGCCTCGCTCCACATAACCAGCACCAGCCAACACCAGCCAACGTAACGTCACCCGAACGATCCGAACGATACCGCCGGTCGATGATGCGATAGCCTACACATCTCCAAGTCGACGCGATGGAGGACCCCTGGGGCGCCTCTCCATGGACGCCCGCCGAAAACGACCGGGGCCCAGAACCACCGCCTCGCGCATTCCTTACGTCCACGACTACCGACAGCTTACCGGGGTTGGAATTCACCTCGCCCTGGAGCGGTGATGATGATTCCAACTGGGCATCGGGCTCACTCAATGTTTGGGGGAATGGTGACAATCCGCGATCTCGGTCTCGTGAGAACAGTGTACAGAGCCTAGCGGGGTCGCGGCCAAGGTCGAGGGATAACAGCGTTAGCGGTAGGCCATGGCCGATGACGTCTCCTGGGGTTGCGGCAAAGACAGTATCGAGATCAAGTTCGAATTCGATGTTGAGACTTCCTGGCACATTGGATCCTTGGGCTTCAGATACCAGTCTGGAATTGCCTCCCAGTCCGCCCAAGGCTGCCGTCTCGCCTGGGTTTGCAAAGTTCAACCTGCAGGATACAATACCCGAAACCCCTGATCATGATGAGTTTAAGGAAGTGCAAGTGGAAAGCCCACAGTGGGGAAAGGAACAGGATGTCGTGGGACAACAGGATGTCGCGGGACAACAGCACGTCATGGAAACCAAGGACACAACAGACACAGACCTTCAAGTTCAAGATCCACAGGACACAGCATCACATCAAAATGGCGAAACACGATCACGAGCATCAACTTCATGCTCCGAGGATAGCAGACAGGAAACCAGGCCACAAGACTCACCCATCACATCTATAGACGAAGACTCTAGACCCAAGCTGTTGCCACACAGCCCAATGCAGAGAAAGGTGTCTGCCAAAGTGTCAAATCTAGCCAAGATATTTGACAGCGCTGGAAAATCGTCTCCGGCAACGTCGATACCCCGGCCTATACCATCGACTCGTAAGAACTTTAAGGAACTTGTCGAGGTAGCTCGAGTCAGCTCGACCACTACAGCCACAACAGTTGCAACTTCGAAACCACGGCCATTGCCTGCGACGAGGGCTAGCTTCCAGACGCTTGTTCAAGCTGCCAACATTAGCACGCAACCTGAGCTCCCTGCAACCTCCGTACCACGCCCACCGCCACCTACTCGTACCAACTTTCAAGAGCTCATAGACAAGTTTGGCTCTGTACAATATCAGCAAGAGTTGACGGACAAATATGGTGATGTACAGTTCACGGCTGATCTTAAAGCCGTCGACGAGCTGTTTGAGAAGCTGGGCCTTAAGGATACCACTCTTGCAGACCCCGAAGATGCCGACGTCTCGGATCGAATCATCACGGACACATTTTCATCAATTTCTGAACGGCGGGTTTGGTATCGTGTGTCTCGACAAGGGACCAAGAGGCTACATGATGCCGGTGGTGACGAATATTACCGACGAGTAACCTGGCAGACTTCTGAAGTGCGTACCGATACGTACAAGATCGTGCGGCGGTGGATGGAGGAAGATGCTTTCACGGGCGGTCAACCTCATAGGGGCTACAGCGGGGGAGCAAACAAGGCAAAAGGTGTCGCGTTTGGCTGGGATTCTTCGATTCCTGATGAGCCTGTGAACTTGGATGAGGTTTTTAAGAAACGACAAAGCGCACCACCAGCACCAAAGAAAGTTGAACCAGCCCCTGCTCCTGCAATGGCAAGTTTTGGATGGAGCTCGACACCTAGTGCTGCATCGAACGGGTTCTCTTGGAGCACATCAATGATGGACGCGGCAAAACCACCTGCATCGAATGGAGCGCGGCCTGCATCTATGTTTGCGACATCAAAACCGTTGGCTCCTCCGAGTTCGGCACCAGTTAACAAAGAGGACGATGACGACTGGGGAGAAATGGTCACATCCCCTGGAGCCAATGGAAAAGGGATGGATCCTGCATTCTCTATCATGAAGAACTTGGACGCAAGTGACAAGGCAAACGCAGACGTTAAACCGCCAGTCAAGAGTGCAAGTCCCATTCCTTCTGGGACGATCCAGCCAGCGCAGTTACCCAATACATCTACTCCGGATGTATCTCAACCATCTCAACCCAGTCATTCCACTACACAATCGTCTACAGCTAGTGACCCATGGGACCTGTCGTTCTTTGGTGCTCCTGATCCTCCAGCCGCGCCTTCGAGTATAGTCAGCAGTCTTCAACCTCCCACCACCGATATCAAAAACTCGACACCTCGCTCCCACTCACCACTACCTGCCGACTCCAAACCAAGGAAGATGGTTGCTTTCGAAGGAATGGAAGATCCGGCCGATGACGCTTACGAAGATGAAGTCCGTCGCGTGGTGCGGAACTTGCCCGACCTGTCGTACATGCTTCGATGAGTGATGCTGCAGGTCTTTTGTATTTGAGTGTTTGTCTCTTTCTCTTTATTGTATATTTGTAATGCCCCTGGGTTTCGTGTCGTTCATTCTCTTGGCACGTTGGATACTTCAAGGTTATTTCTCGGTGCAAATAGGCGCTTCTGGGTTGATTTGCAGGATGGTTGGTGTAAATTATGGTTTACAATGTACATGACTTGACTTGCAACGCGTACATGTTTGCCCTTTGTTTTCACAAGACGTTCTTGATAAACCACTGGTTTGGATGAGGTCGGCCACGGCATATACATCAGAACCCGGTGCTACGCCGGCATTTCATGGCTTGTTGACTTTCGACTGGATGCTGCAAGTCAGAAAGCTACAGAAGAACCTTTCTCTGGCACGCGCAAGCACCTTGTTCGACATGAAGATCGAGACCATGCCCAGACAAACTACTAGTGGAAGTTAGAGGGTGAGAAACATGTCTACGAGCCTGCTCTTTCATCAAGCTCGCAACATCCGACCTGAAGGATCACTTCTACAGAGCGTCGGCCATAGAAGTCTAGTTATATTCTTACGAGCAACAATATCTTACATTACATAGTACAAAGACGTCAAAACCGTCCCAAGGAATCTTGTATTACCCGCCAGTTCGGAGGCGCCTTCTGCAGCCCCGTCGCACGGAGCACGTTTTTGCCATACCGGCCCTTGATCACCCTCATCGCTTTTTTGCTGAATGCCCTGTCTCCAGGGTATCTCTCCAACCTCTTCAAAGTCTCGTCGAAATCCTCCGGCGGTAACAGGCCACCAAAGTAACCACTGCTAAAAGCTTTCACGGGGTTCAAAAGTTTCTCCCCGCGTCTGGCGAGCATACGATTCTGGGGAAACACGAGCCTCGCCTCCAGGTGCGACAGCCGGGATGGGGCTGCGTTTCCGTCTGGCTGTCGCGGGCCGGTCGTGAGGGCTCGTCGGTAAACGGCTGCACACTGCATGTAGTTGAGTCCGTACTTGATGGACGTGGCGATGCTGGAGCTTGCTCCCTTGACGACGGCGAGTGCGACGGGAGACTGGGCCATCATCTCGCCCGTCACGTATCGGACGCTGTGGTCCGTAAGCCTTGCGTCCAGATGCCGCCCACAAGAGCTCTCGCGCAGTATGCGGAGGACCCAGGCGCAGTAGTGTTTATAAGTGGCTACCAATTCGGGATCGTAGGTGGGCTTTGGGAACGTCGGGTCAACCTTGGATACAGCCAGATCCGGCCAGATCAATTCGGATTCGGTGATGAGTTCCTTCTCAGGAATGGGCTTCATCTTTGGAAAGGATTCGTTGCCAAGAATGACTGCTCTATGATCCAGCATGCGCAGGTCGAGCTCCGAGATGGTGGTCATGTTGATCGGCCGACTGCGCCATGTGTCCATTATCTTGTCAACGCCGAGCCACGGGCGTCCTTGGGCGAGCTCCGAGGCCACCTGCATAACGTGCATGAGTTCGTTGACCTGAGAGAAGGCTTTGTCGCGATTCATATATTTTTCCAGCCACAAGACTTTACTCGAAGCTTTGTCGAAAAGGCAGCCCATCGAATGGAGACGGCTGTTGGCAACCAGCTTGGGACCTCCAGTCAAATGTCGCTCCAAACTAGGATCAAAAGGTGATTCGGCTCTCCAACCCAATGCGGAATCCTCAAGGTGATCTACGGTCCAAGCGGGGGCTTTCTCGATCCGGGATTTCTGCATCGCCTTCCGTGCGGCTTTCTTGATCTGTGGTGAGAATTCCTGGGGGGCAATCCCGGCGTTCTCCGCCAGCAAGCCAGCAAACTCTCCCATCCAATCTTTTGCGAGAGAGGCCGCGGTAGACGGGATGACCCCAAGTTCAGCCAGGCTTGTCATTGTCTTGTCTACCTTTGCCTCTCTAGGCAGAGGCCCAACCTGCAGGCCCACACCAAAGGAAGTGACCAAGTTGGGCCCCAGGATGGGCCGTACGGTGGCGATGCGTCGCGCAGATGATTTTTCGTCATTCAACCAAACCCCCGTCTCCCCGGGCTTGATGTAAGCATCGCGATTGAAACATTTCTTGATGGTTCTGATGGTAGCTTGTGCCAAAAGGTCGTGTAGACCTTGTTCAGATGCGAAACTGGTACCTGAGGGCAGCTGCAGAGTATCCTTGAGGTCCATGACAGGCCAGAGCATCAACGTCCCCGCGAACAAAGCAGGATTCGTGTCCATGGGCCGCACTCCATATTTTGCCGCTAGGTCCGTCACCAGAGGCACGCTGGTTGCGTCTGCCTCATCCATGACCTTCTGCATGCTCCTCGTAAAGTGGTTTAATTCTCGTAGAAATTCACTGAGCTCCTCCAATTTCCTAGGTGCCATGGACCACGATCTTTCTCTGACCCTCATCCACATGTCGCAGGTGTCCAGCAAGGCATCTATCACTTTCCGTACTTGATGCAACGTGAAGAAATGTGGAAGCTTCATGCCAAGGAAACGAGCGCTGTGAGTGACATGAGGAGAATAAATCTGGTTGGGCAACGGAGTAGCAAGATGTTTTGCTTTCTGACCACGTTTGTCACCCACAGCCAACCCTGGTATATCAAATGTAGGTTGCGGCACGAAAGAAATGACAGTCGGTGGTGGACCGATATGGTTTAGTAGGTGCTCGAAATGTGCCGGGGACGAGTTCTGTGGGACCTTGAGTTTAAGAAGTTCATTGACCCATTGGCGCTTTTGGTTTTCGGTAGATTTCTTCTTGGGGATTGGCCTGGCCAGGCGAGTCTCGAGCCTGTTGTCAACCATGGCTTGCTGAATCCGCGACTGCAGCCAGCAGGCCATCTGCAGTGGAGTGTTCTTGATTGGCGAGCATGGTAACGGAATGTGCCGCACACGCAGCGGGAGGGGCATGTTTGAACTGCATGCAGCAGGGTACGTAGGACCTGTTTGAGGATGCTTTGTAGGAGTGATTTGCAAATGAAGACTGAAGTTGATGGTTGTCACGTGGATCTACATGGAGATCCACTGTACAAAGTCACGTGGACCCACTCATGACCACCTTGTGCACGTCTCCAAGCCAAGCTTTAATTCCATTTCCTGCCTAGACACGGTGACCGACCCATGGCAGCACGGAAAGTACCTGACCATCCTGAGCTTGAACATGCAGTCTGTGAGAAACGTTTGCTGTCGCTGAATGGCCGAGTTCTAAGCGCAACCGATACCGCAGCATCGCTCATTTCTGCCACAAGCGACGAGAAGACTAGGTAATTTCTATAAGTCTGTCAGCAGTCGGTTCCTGTTTCGTCGCAGCTGAACTGGTTAATGTCTCAACGTATAACTCGCCTGCTGCAGAGAGAACTCTATTAAAAGCTTCGTTCACATTGGCCATACTGGCAATAACCCGTACCGTGGGTTAAGGCTGCCGACCAATGCGGAGGTGAGGTGGTGTCAAGTAGGCAGGGCATTGGCGTGACGAGATGAGAAATATGCTGCTGTACCATGTTGAACATTGCTGTATATCGGCATTTTGCTTGCGAGCTAGTTCAGGGATGATGTGAGTGTTGATGAGGCTGCGCTTGGAAGTATCAAGTTGTCATATAGCTCTGAAACACAGTCAAGATCATAGTCCGTCACTGAATGGTCTTGAGTGCTCGCTTCTCAAATGAGTGGGCTGCTACACAAGTGTTGAAGAGCTCAGATTAGCACTAAATATCCGGCCTCAAGCGACACTTGACTGTTGGATATTTCAATGTCCAGAAATTGACCTGTACGACTCTTTTCACAATGATGCTTGACATGTCTTCTGAATTGCTGGCCCTAGTTAGGCCCTCGCTATGGGCTTTCACGATCAGGAGATATTGGTGAGAAGTATTGGCAACAGACCTGCAGGCTGCCGCCACAACAATCCAGCTTCATTCAATTTCTGAAGACTGGGTTTCGTAGCTTAATTGTCCACAGGATCGGGTAGCGGACAAAAGCTCTCGTGTGAGAATGCCGCCTCAAGACGGCGGGCCGGTCTAACCAATGCTTTTTATCACAGTCCGTATCAGCCTCGATCTTTGGCATCGCCTCATCACCACTCATATCATGCCTGCAGTTGGCTTGAAGGCATTCTCAACACTAGTTCCGATTCAAGTATCGCCCATCATTGCGATATTTTGCCCAAAAATCTTCACCATGACAGATTGCCCAGTTTCGATGTTGCGGAAGGCAAACCATCCCTGGTGCATCTAGCTGAAGTCGATAAGGGTCTGCGCTCGGGAAACCATACGCAGCTCAAGAGACTATTTCAGAGTGAATGAGGCCCAATCCATAGCATCTTCCAACGTGCTAGCCTCCAAGAACCCCGAAAAGGAAACAGGTTTGGCAGTGAGGGAAGAGATCCATCAACTAGGACCAATGATGGAAAGTTCAATATCGATGACTTGAATGGGGAAGAGCCGCTATTCCTTGGAGGTGTACCTGACCAAAGACCCAAAGTCGATACCTTATTCGCCTCACATTAAGCTCAGCAACCCTGTTTATTTTCTTTCCGTCAGAGTACAACTTTGGTCGAAAGATGCCAATATACTAGCTTCCGGGCTTTACTTATCCTGGCCGTGACAAACATTGTGGTCCTCCATGCTGCAAACTAATACGGGAGAAAGTTAGTGTAACGGTAACCACTGTGGACATCATATTTTATTGAAATTTATGTTATTTACGTGTTTTAAATCTCTGCTAAATAATCATATGTAGAAAGTTTTACCCGAAATAAATAACGAAAAATGCTGTTAAATCTCCTATAATAAAAGGTGCTGAGCATTTATGTCCTTCACGGCTGTACATATACCGGTTTCCTTATAATACAACGCGTTTGTCGTCTCAAACTGCCATTTTAATATCCCAAGTCCCTTCGATTTTCTTTGGCCTTCGATGTGGTCGCAGGTTCAAATTTATAAACTGTCTCCCATTATGCATAAAGCACCGCAACCCGACGGGGTCCAGGTCACAGGCTTTTTCCCGGCTACACTACCGTATTTCAAGCATTCAACCATACAAGCTTCGAACCCTAGGCCCCAAGAGAAAGCGATAGCGCTGCCGGCAAGGAAAAAATTAAAGCAAATAAAGGTTTCATTTTGAGAATTTGTGGCGAATGCGATGGAAATAAGTTTGCAGTATTTGGAACAATAAAGGAACAATATAAATAATCTGGAGGAGCCGGAAGTTCAGATTTAAAAGAG
>JAVHJQ010000560.1:0-26164 GCA_031306095.1 Pyricularia sp. CD86 | reverse complement strand
CAAGATGGATGCCAATTGCCCATCGCTTTTTATTTGTACGCCCGTATTTTTTTTTTATTTTTTTCGCCCCCTTGCTCCATGTACCCCGAATCCTTTGTAACCCAAAATAAAATAAAGAGAAAAAATTAAAAAAAATAAAAAATAACATCCGAGACCATTGATCTCCAGTGTAATTCCTGCCTCTGGCCGCTTTCAACTGGTAGGAAAGAGAAAGAGGTCCCCGCATGCTTATGCCTGACTTTTTCAATGCGTAATAACACTCTTACCGATCCTGGATACTGGCAAAACATTGATCTGAGCTGGTACCACACAAAGAAACCGGTTAGAAGGACTTGACGCCGTTTGCAAATGTTATTTTCTTATTTTCTTGCTGTCAACAACTCGAGTTTGCTTCACCGTCTTTCATGGAATGAG
Organism: Pyricularia sp. CD86; assembly: GCA_031306095.1. NCBI lineage: Eukaryota > Fungi > Ascomycota > Sordariomycetes > Magnaporthales > Pyriculariaceae > Pyricularia > Pyricularia sp. CD86. The sequence goes on along the minus strand of JAVHJQ010000560.1, from coordinate 25,750 downwards.
AGCCCCCTTGTCTCTGATCGATCAACCTACCCCGTAACTATACGGCCACCAGATCACGCCTGGCCTTGCCAAGATAGTGTTGCTGTTTGCGCTTGCAATTTTGGTTCTAGAATTAGTACCAAGACAACAAACCCTGCCTGCCTGCGCCCCCAGACTGGATCTGACCAGGTCTTACTGACTTTGACATTACGGTGCTTGAACTGCTGTACAGTACAGCAGTTTGGTCGGCCTGTCACCACCAGTCCTCCGTTCCATCTCTCCTCGATCTCTGTTATTTTTTTTTTTACCTTTTGCGACTGGCACTATCTTACTGCAACCAACCTGGTCTACGCCATCCGCCCGTTTATTGTACCACTGGTTTCATAACGGCAATAATCCACGACTCCATCACATCACCTCTTTCCCCGCATCGCCAGCCATATCTGTTACCTAACAACTTGGGCTTCTGACTAATAAGAAAAGAGCTTTTTTTCACCACCCTCACACTCGTTTTTCCTTTCGTCTGAGCACCACCCTCCTGCGAAACAGTTGAGGTACACAATAGCTCGAACCAGGGACCGGGACCGGGCCCCTCGTGCGTTCAGACTGTGGCAATTATCCATCACCCCAATTTTACACGCCCAGGAAGAAAAGAAAAGAAACGTAACAACAAGTTACTCTGCAGGGCTAGGGTGCTTGATCATTCATCGGACCGAGCCTTGGCCAGTAGACGTACATCGGAAGTCTCCAGTTACCAAGACCCTTGACTCTCGAGGTCCTCCTGACCTTTAAAAAAAATACATAATCATGGCTGCCGACGGCTCGAGACGTTCCAGCCCTGAGCGGGCTGGTTCATTTTCTTCCATCAGAGAGAGCAGCTCAGACTTAGCCCAAACATTTACACATACCAAGGTCTCTTCGTACATTGCAGACACAGACGAAGTTGCTGTTGAGGACGAGTCTCCCGAACCTGGTAACATGGTCGACGTACAGTACTTCCCGGCGATCTCCCATCGCGAAAGCAACCTCGGCGGTAACTGGTTCCCTGCCGACAGCTTCAAGGGCTGGAAGCAGATCAACGTCAAGGGGAAACTTGCCAGTAAGAGCTTTGGTGATCTGCAGACTTTGGATGGCGCATGGAATAAGGCTCCCCTAGTCCTGAAGAAGGATGGCCCCAAGGCGAGAACCCCAGGCGATGCTCCCATAGAGAAGCTGCCCATCGAAATATTGAGTAGGTGACTTACCCCAGGTGTGAATCGATTAACCTCTGACAGACCCTGTGCCGAATTGCTGGACCGAGAGATGGAGAGCCGAGAAATACATAGGCGTAGGAGGCTCATCACATTCCAAGAAGCAATGAGGTGGTGGTGAATGCTCAGACGGTGCGACCAACTTCCCCTTGTGTGGACCTCGCCGCTGACCCATCTCACAGACTCCATCATAGGCCTGCTTGTGCTAGACCTTCCCCCGAATGGTGATAGGCGCAATGTAGACTTGATCTCGCTGCTGTTAACGTCCAAGACGATTCATACGGCAACCCTCAACTCACTGTACCACAAGATCACCATCCCTCACTCAAAAATATTTCACAAATTCTTGACCCACGTCAAGGCACACCCCGCTCTCGGCACTATGGTCCGTCGACTCGACTTCTCTCACTTGAACCCAGATCTCCTCTTCTCCACCGCCAGCGAGCGGTCGCAGGCTCAGTACTTGACCAAGGATACTCTGCTGCAGTGCTTGGAGCTCACGCCGCACCTCCAAGAGTTTTTAGCTCAGGACAAGGTAGACGTTGATATCGATGCCGCAGTCCTGCGCAAGCTATTCTTTGGACTGCAAAGGCTGCAGGCAGTTGACTTTTGCGGCTCAGCCTCGACGTTTTTCACGAATGAATTCACAGAGGTGGCCAAGTCTGAGGACTGGCCCGAAAGGCTACCACAGCTGAAGAGGGTCTCTTTGCACAAGTGCGAGAGGCTGCCGTCATCTGTATTCGAGGTGCTCTTGCCCAAACTGACGACGGTGACCCACCTCGACGTTGCTGGCACCCGCATCACAAACGATGCACTCGATAGCATCCCTCGCACAGCCAGCATCACCCATCTCAACTTAGCCAAATGCAAATTCCTGAAGGCTGACCGCGTCATCAGCTTCTTGAAGGAGCACCCAGCGGTTCAGGAGCTCCAGTTTTTGAGCGTTGGCACCGATGCGAAAACGCATCAACTGTTCGATGAGGACTCCCTCACAGAGCTCATACCAATCTTGCCCAAGACCCTAAAGTCACTGAGTCTGAAGGGTAGCAGGATGAACAAGTCACACCTCAAACTCCTCCTGCCGTTGACCAAGTATCTCGAGGAACTTGCGCTCGGCCGCTCACTCAGGCTCATGGACATCCAACAGTTGTTCATGCCCCCCGAGGAAGCTGATTTGGAAGAACAGCTTGCTTGGGTGCCGCATACGATCAAGTATCTAGACCTCTCAGACATGTGGGGCAACGAGGTTGAAAGCTCAGTCCTCTTCAACGATTCACTTCTGCTCAAAAAGGCAACAGAGCCTCTGGCCGTCATTGAGTTTGAGGCCAAGGTGTTCAACCGAGTCAAGAACTCCAAAGGTGCGCTTGCCCGCTGGGGTTGGCGGACGAGTGAAATCTCGGCCCGATCGTGGCTTGTTCGCATGAGCAGCGACGGCGACGACGGCTCAAGGAGCTGGAAAATGGGCGCCAGGTACTGGGGTATGCGCAAAATCCCAGTAGCAGTCTCGGAGGTTGGCGGCATCTACGGTTCGTTCATGTTTGGACGTAACCTGTAAGTGTTTGTCGCATTCTCCCCCGTGTGCCTTGGTTTTGCATCATTTCAGCGTTTGTACCAAAGTGGTCTTTGTTGGCCAGGTTCACGTTGAGCGTTGGTGTTTTGTGTTCCATGCCCTTTTCTCTTTTTTCTGTTTTTTTCTTCTTGCTCTCTCTCTCTCTCTCTCCCTCTTCCTCTCACTTTCATGATTTTTAAATTTCCGTCTGTCTTGCATAGTTTGGAGTTTGATGGGTACGTCATTGTTAGAAAATCACTAGAAAAAGTTCATGGTGTATGGGCATTATCGGAGCGTTGTTGATGGGAAACTAAAATGTTGATGTAACGATGAATTAAGTATACACCCATAATATTTACAGGGCCATTATGAACATGCTAGCAGGCGTTGATTGCAAAAGGTTGTGTTGATCCCAGTGGGCATGCTAAATTTGCGACGTTTGTTGGATCGGATCAGCATACCGTACATAACAGACCTCTTTCGGTGTTGCTTTTACTTCGGTGCTTTTGCTTCTCCTTTCCTTCTTTACTTTTCTGTATGTACGGTGCACGCAAGATGTCGTCACATACGGGATCAATTTACTGAACACTACTTGGAGATGCATTTTGAAGGCTGTACACATAACAAATCATTGGACTTTTGTAGCAGAACTCTCTCTTTCTCTCGAAATTATTTGCGAACACCGGTAGTTGGCTATGCTAGAATAGAAGCTTGTATCGGGAATAAAGAGGTAATTGAGTATGGTGGCGTAGTAATACACTCAGCCACAACTGCAAGGATTGCAACCATCATTGCAGCCTCAGGCACTAGGTAGCTCCACTGGGTCTGCCAACATTACGTCCACATCAAGGCAGCTTGGATTCCGAGGTCGAGACGTGACCAAGTAACTCCAAAGACACATCTAAATCATCACCGAGCAGTCGAGGAGCTGCAGCGCTATCAAAATGGCGCACACAGGGGATACTCCATTCCGCTCTGCGGAGATGAGTATGGTGCAGCTTTACATTTCCAACGAAATTGGCAGAGAGGTCGTGAATGCACTTGGAGAGGTTGGCTTGGTCCAGTTTCGCGATGTATGTGAAACCTTTCTTTTTCCATCTCCAACCCAGGCGCCAGCGACACAAATACTAACCCAGAGTCAACCCAAAGCTCAATGGCGACCTCAGTGCTTTCCAAAGGGCCTTCACCCAGGAAATTCGCAGGCTGGATAATGTCGAACGCCAGCTCCGTAAGGCGCTCCCCGACCCGCTGCATCCCCGGGAATCCGAGAATCCACCGAGTCGCTAACCTTGGCGCCCGCAACGCAATACAGGATACTTCCATGCGCAGATGGAGAAGGCTGGCATCCCGTTGAGGAAGCTTGACCTCGATGTCGAATCACTGGCCCCGCCCAGCACGTCCGAGATCGACGAGCTCGCCGACCGGAGCCAGAGCCTGGAGCAGCGCATCTCGCAGCTCAACGACAGTTATGAGACGTTGAAGAAGCGCGAGGTCGAGCTCACCGAGTGGCGTTGGGTTCTTAGGGAGGCCGGTGGCTTCTTCGACCGCGCCCACGGCAACGTCGAGGAGATCCGGGCGTCGACCGAGGAAGACGATGCCCCGTTGCTCCAGGACGTCGAACAGCACAACCAGGGGGGTGATGTCGAGCGGTCCTTTTCAGGAATGAACATCGGCTTCGTTGCGGGTGTCATTGCCCGCGAGCGCGTTGCAGCCTTTGAGCGTATCCTCTGGCGCACCCTTCGTGGCAACCTGTACATGAACCAGTCTGAGATCCCTGAGCCGCTTGTCGACCCGAGCAACAACGAGCCCATCCAGAAGAACGTTTTTGTCATCTTTGCTCACGGAAAGGAGATCTTGGCCAAGGTCAGGAAGATTTCGGAGTCTATGGGGGCCGAGGTCTACAACGTCGATGAGAACAGTGACCTCCGTCGAGACCAGGTCTTCGAGGTCAATGCTCGCCTCAATGACGTGCAGAACGTGCTCAAGAACACTCAGCAGACACTGGATGCAGAGCTCACTCAGATCTCGCAGTCTCTTGCTGCCTGGATGGTACTGATCAACAAGGAGAAGGCTGTTTACAACACACTCAACAACTTCTCGTACGATCGCGCCCGTCGCACGCTCATCGCCGAGGGCTGGTGCCCCAAGAACGACCTGCCCCTGATCCGCACAACCCTGCAGGATGTGACCAATCGGGCTGGCCTCTCGGTGCCTTCTATCATCAACGAGATCAGGACGAACAAGAAGCCACCGACCTACCTCAAGACCAACAAGTTCACCGAGGCGTTCCAAACCATTGTCAACGCCTACGGCACGGCCACCTACCAGGAAGTCAACCCTGCCCTCCCAGTCATCGTCACCTTCCCCTTCCTTTTCGCCGTCATGTTTGGTGACCTCGGTCATGCCCTCATCATGCTGAGCGCGGCCCTGGCTATGATTTACTGGGAGAAGCCTCTCAAGAAAGTATCGTTTGAACTGTTCGCCATGGTTTACTATGGTCGTTACATTGCTCTTGTCATGGCCGTCTTCTCTGTCTTTACTGGTCTCATCTACAACGATATCTTCTCCAAGTCGATGACATTTTGGGACAGTGCATGGGAATGGCAGATTCCCGAGGGCTTCAAGGAAGGTGACACTGTCACTGCCAAGCTCAAGGGTGACTACCGTTATCCCTTTGGTCTCGATTGGATGTGGCATGGCACCGAAAACGACCTACTTTTCAGCAACAGCTACAAGATGAAGATGTCCATCATCCTTGGTTGGGCTCATATGACGTACTCGTTGTGCTTCTCATACATCAATGCTCGCCATTTCAAGAAGCCGATCGACATTTGGGGCAACTTTGTTCCTGGCATGATCTTCTTCCAATCGATTTTTGGATACCTTGTCATGTGCATCATTTACAAGTGGACTGTTGACTGGTCCAAGGCTGATACGGCTCCTCCCGGTCTGCTGAACATGCTCATCTACATGTTCCTGCAGCCCGGCACCATTGATGTTCAGTTGTATCCTGGACAGAAGCCGATCCAGATCTTCCTCCTGTTGTTGGCCTTTGCCCAAGTACCGATCCTACTCTTCCTCAAGCCATTCTACCTCAGGTGGGAGCACAACCGCGCTAGGGGCCAAGGTTACCGCGGATTAGGAGAGCGGTCGCACGTCAGCGCGTTCGACGACGAACACGAGGATGGCAATGGCCATGCCATGAACGGTGGCCGCGGCAACAGCTTGGATAGCGACTCGGGCGCTGCTATGATCACACAGGATATTCACGACGAGGAGCACGAAGAGTTCGAGTTTGGCGAGGTCATGATTCACCAAGTCATTCACACCATTGGTAAGAATAGTCTCTGTTTTCTGTACAATATTTTCCCCACCCTATATACTCGTGCTAACCGCTCTGATGCGACAGAGTTTTGCTTGAACTGTGTGTCCCACTCAGCCTCGTACCTGCGTCTATGGGCTTTGTCTCTTGCGCACCAGCAGCTCAGTGTCGTGCTGTGGTCCATGACGATTGGCCTAACGTTTGAATTCAAGGGGATTTTCGGCGCGATCGCTATTTTCCTCGGTTTCGCCGTGTTCTTCGTGTTGAGCGTTATCATCTTGATCATCATGGAGGGCGTGTCTGCCATGCTTCACTGTAAGTGCCACGTACATTTCTAGTGCAGTGATTATCAGTGCGGTGAGGACATGGCTAACATTTGAACCCACTACCAGCTTTGCGTCTTGCCTGGGTCGAGTCGTTCTCCAAGTTTGCCGAATTCGCCGGTTGGCCGTTCCAGCCATTTTCTTTCACTCAGCTTATAGAAGAGTCTGAGGAATTGAAGGAATTCCTGGGCTAACTCAAAATAGCCTCTGTGTATTACTCACTCACTTCGCATTTTTCTTTATACTTTTTTTATGGCTTTATCACTGCATGTAACATAGCAATAGGCAAGGTCCCTTGGGGAATATCGCTACCAATAAATAAATCCAGGGCAAGTTGGGCCACTGAAAACGTTCAAGTAGTCGCGAACAAGTTTAGCAGGCCGGCGCTCTCCTATGCCATATGCTGAACTAGTGTCTAGTTAGCGTCTGGCTGGTAAACAGACGTATATAGATGTGTAGCAGGACGAGAGGGGCTCTGTTGAGCCAACATGGTATATTGTGGGATCACCAGGGTCTGGCCTTTGTCCCCCTTTCTTGCGTCACCTCTGCTGTCTGATGGAACATTGATATTCGAGTATAGGAAACTTGCGTTCGGTAGCTTTTAGCCAGCAAACAAGGGAAGAGCTTTTCAGGTCGACTCGGCTTTGTGGTGCACAAGCTCGTCCTAGACTGCTGGTCACAGAGAATCGAGAAGAACATTAAGGCAAAAGGGTTTTTAGTATTAATTTGTGAGCGATAGCCAAGAAATAGCAGCACTGCTGCTTTCAAGTTGCCACATGTGGTTCTGAAAGCTAAGTATTCAAAAAACAAAACAATGATATCAACCAACAACCCCAGTCGCTTTTGAGGAATAGAGCCATCTTGTTATACAAATGACCATGCACCGGTGCCTTTACGTTGGAGGGGGAACGGCTTGATTGTTCGGGATGGAACCAACCTGGCCTCCGGTGATGGGAATGTCGCCGTATATCGTTTCTGAAAAGCAATGTTAGTCGATCACCTGATGAGTTGAGCATAACAAGTATGAAAAAAAAGAGAAAACCAGTAACCAATAGTCATCGGAGATCCTTACCATTCCTTGCAATGGCGGCCTTGCGATATGCTTCGACATCCGCGTCGTTCTTGCTGGAGTTTTTGGTAACAAGAGACGACGGTTAGTGACACTTGTCTAGAACATGATCGTTGTAGGGTCACGAGTTCTCCGGGGCGCATGTGGAAAACTTACGGGTTGATGATCATGACCATGCCCAAGGCGCAGTGAGGAGCTCTTGCGCAGTACATGTATATCTGTATTTTTTTTTTTATTTTTTTTTTGGTTGTTGACTTTCGTGTAAGCTATGCGGGTCCATAAGAGAGGAGCCTCTGCCCACATGAATATAAAACATACCGGCTCCATCGACTTGACTTGCATGCTAAAGGTTCCCACGGGGGCGTTGTCTACTGAACCGGGGATGAACTGGAGCATTTCTTTATTTAGCAAACCAAGAACCAAAGGGGAAGGACATTTCCACATGCCGCTCTTGTGTGGGTGTGAGTGCAGAGACGGTACTTTGGTTGAGAGGAAAAGTTGTCGCCAACTTACACCACTGTTGACGGGAGGTTCTGCACCATTCACGGGCTCTACCGGGCGGCATGGGTTCTCCGGGCCGATGGCCTGCGTAACTCTGTATGGAAACGATAGTGTAAGTATATGTATGTTATAGTACCGATTTCTTTTTCCTTTTTTCGAGGTTACCCATCAACCACCACACTCCAAAAAAAGTCCCATCAGGCCAAGGCCGTGATGCATATCAAGAGACGTACGTATGGTTATTTGGCCAGAACTGAAACTGGATGGTGTCGCCAATGGCAGCCCTGACATTATCAGGGTAGAACCGGAGCGACTTCTCCCTGTTGGTCGAGCCGACGGTGACGGGGACTATCTTGCCTTGCGGGCTGGCCGGGGGAGTCCCTGGTGTGTTTTGACGGGGCATCAGCTCTGTTGGGTGCTCTTTTTTTTGTTAGCAGACCGTCCAACTATTCTTTGTAGCAGTCACAGGGCCGGGTTTTTTTTTCTCTTTGCGTAGAGCTATAGAGGTGGCAGGTTGGTGGATGTTGGAAAATGAAGAATAAAAAAAGACTTTACCTGGGATCTGGAGAGCAGATACTGGTGCCGCGGTGGCAGCCAGCCATGCGACCAGGATAGCTATTGAGCGCATGTTTTGGAAGGTCTTCTTCTTTGAAGATTTCTGATGTATTGACGGCTTTGAAGAAGAATATGAGTGGGTGTATGGGGGGGAAACAAAAGGAAAACTGTGTTTCTCTGACAGGAAAACATGAACTTATAATTTCTGACGAACGTGATTTTCAAAGTTTACGGTACAGCTCAAACGGGTACTCTGCTGAAAAACGAACAGTCTTGCGCTTAATGCGACAAGCCTGAGACCTAGTGGTCGTTTGTTACAGATCAAGCCCGATGTTCTACTCGATAAGGGGGTAAGGATGGTTGGAACCTTTTGTAGACCGCAGGTACAGTCACGTACTTCTTTATCTGGTCAGAACACCGGACGTATTTACCTTCAGGCACGAACTGTTACCTAGCACATCCAGACGCTCAAAAAAGGTAAACAAAAGAGAAGAGAAAAAAAAGGGGGACAGACCCGTACATGGAAGATTGAGACTTGGGACAGTTGCGCACATGTATCCGCAGGTATAATAAGATTAGAAACATGGTTACGGACTAGCAACACACACACGGGGCTCTTGTTTTCCTTCACTTCCGCCGAAGCATGTGGTCGCCCATGAAAGAAAAAGATGAGATGAGATGAGATGGGGTTACCTGGTGAAAAGCAGCAGTTGCCTTTGGCTAACAAAAGGTATTGTTTTACCCATCAATCATTTGCAGTAGCTGGTATTGTTATAGCATATTTTTGGGGCCGCGCAATGGGTTGAACAAAAAAGTGCCTGAGGGAGTGGGATTTTGACCGAAATTCCATCTCAAACCGTTCAAGCTCGCCGGCTGTACATGGTCGACATGAATGACGCTCGTCTGATATCGTTTGTAGCAGTCAAATAGCCCAAGGCACATGTGTGAACTCGTCTGGCAGTGTCCATAGCTACCCCTGATGAACTCAGGTTTGTATGTGGAGTGTCCCTTGTGACGTGCGACTTGCTGGATCAGGAGAGTAGATGTGATATCCGGCCGTATATCCTTCCAACGTCTGGGCAGCTTGATATGGTCTTTTTGGTCACGTCTGCTTTGAGCAGGCTGCGTCCGATAAAGTTCAAGATCAGGTGGGCTATGAAAAATACAGTTGAGTGAACAGACCGATTAAAAGTTGTAGATTCTAGACTAGAACTTGCAGCCACTAGCCCTCTACTGCGTTGATACCCTCACTATCGAGCTTCAACTCTGCGTCATTGTACTCTTCATCGTCAACTGGGAGCTGCAGATGTACTTTGGAGATCGGGGCGACCCCAAGGCTAACGGAGCCTTCCCCGGTATCCAAGGCGAGGACGTGACCGCCGCGCTTGCGATCCTCGCTGATAAAATGGATGTGGTCACCGGCTACACTGATACCGTGGGAGAAGCCAGGTGAGCGGAATCCAACAATGGTGCCCCTCTCGTTCTTAAAGGTGTGCGTGGTCTGTCTGCTAGACACGGCCACTAGTGGTTCGCGAGGGCACTGCTGGCCCGCGGCGGTGCGGACGGTGAGGTTGAAGACGCCATCGGCCCGGAAGGCCATGAAGATGTTGCGGGTGCCGGGCAGCATCTCCGACAGCTTCTTCGCCAGGGACTCTTTGCTGGAGAAGCTGACCGACTGGTTGTGAACCGTGGGCTCGAAGCGGGTGACGGTTGCAAAAGGCGAAATCATGGGTTCCGTCCCATCGTCGTTGGCCGTCGACTCTGGGTTGGCTGAGATCGGAACAATCGACCCGTCAGACTTCATCTGGAACATGGCACCATCCAACATGATCATTTCGCCTTGGAATCGATACGAGTGTCAGACTTTTTTTTTCTTCTTCTCAAGAACAAGAAATCTGTTATCTTTAAGCGGGATGAGGAGGACAAAAAAAGAACACTTACCGACCATGTGTTTGAAAGTACCCAAGCCCAGGTCGCCATGCTTGAGCAGATCAACAACTGGCAAGCCTGATGAGGCCACGCCGTCCATGAGACAGCTCACGATTGAATATTGAAATATTTCATTTTTTGGTTGAGCCATGGTGTCTTTGAATTAAGGTTTTTTTTTCTCTTTTTTTCTTTTGTTCCCCCCTGTTATTGTTTGTCAGTAATGGGCAGTGGACTTGGGAAAGGCTTTTGTTGATCTAGACAAAATCGTCAACGTTTCTAACTGATCTCAGTAACTCGAATATTAGAGAAATAATACTTCAAGGTTGCAATCAAACAAACAATAAAATCAAGCCCAGTTTTTGGAGACCATGTCTAAATAGTGGTTGGATCGTGTCTTGGAACTTGTCAGTCGATCCGAGAACAAGCCTTAAACCGGATCTCTCGGGTAACTCAAAAATGCTAACTTTTACAAGTAATACTGCAAACCCCACCTAACTGTACTATAGTTAGTAGACTATGGGTCACTGGAGCTTCAGTGGAGCCTGTACTGTCTTGCATGACTGACACGCTTGCTATCTTGATTACAGTACATACCTTTACTTGATTTCGAAGGAGGAAAAACAAAACGTCATCACTTGCTCACCAGCCTCCAATCCATTTCCCCCCCTTCTGGCCATCGTCGCCATACGCCGCTTTTTGAGTACTCAAAATTCCTTTGCGTCACCCAGGCGTCTTCGCTTACTCGTTCACCATGTACGACTTCCCCACTGTGTATTCTAGAGGAGTTGTTCGCGGCGTTCCGGATCAACGTGCATCATTTGGAACGGGAATCGCCGGGATGGTTTTTTGATTGTTCGCCCCAATTGGATGACAACCCGTCGAAAGCTTGCATGTTGATGGCTTTGTTGAGCTGCGGTAAATTGTTTCAGTCACTTCAGTACTTGCACGTTTTCTCTCAAAAGTCGCACCACTTGCTGATGAGTACAAATTGTCAACGCGTACGTACGTTTTAAGCTTCGAGGCTTTTCAAAGCTCCGGTTTATCTAGATCTAGGTCTAGTGCTCCTCCACATTGCATTCATATATTTGATGCTTGGGTGGCACTTGGTTTACTTGCATGAAACCTTCACACAAATTCAATTGCATACGCAATTATCGTCTTTCCATATTTACAGAATAATAGGCCTGCATACTTGTAATTGAAAATGGCGTCCTCAGACAAGGACGGGGACACTGTCCAGATCGTCATCAATTCACTCAAGGCAGCCGGTGTCAAGGTTGTCTTTGGCATCCCAGGAGCAAAGATCGACTCGTTATTCAACGCACTCTACGACGAGGAATCGATCCGACTAGTCGTCTGTCGGCACGAGCAAAATGCTGCCTTCATGGCGGCCGTGGTTGGAAAGCTCACCAACGTACCGGGCGTCTGCATTGTTACGTCTGGCCCAGGGACAAGCAATCTTCCGACAGGCCTCATAACCGCCACGGATGAAGGTATGGACGCATTCCAAATAAATTCAAGACCTTAGTTACATGCTGAAATTTACACCAATAGGCTCTCCAATGGTGGCCATTGTTGGCTCGGTCAAGCGAGCTCAGTCCAACAAACGGACTCACCAGAGCCTTCAGAACGTCGAGCTCCTGAAACCTGTGACCAAAAAGACCCTCCCCGTTGTGGTCGAGGACCAGGTGGCTGAGATCATGCTCGAAGCCTTCCGGGCTGCCGTCTCCTACCCTCAGGGTGCCACTGCCGTGAGCCTTCCCATCGATATCATGACCCCGGGGAAATCAAAGTCTGCCATCAAAGCCTTCCCGCCAGCGGCCTTCACTCCCCCCGAGTACGGACTTTCGTCCGAAGCATCTCTTTCTCAGGCGGTGAAGATGATTGAGAATGCCAAGTTTCCTGTCCTATTCTTGGGTATGAGGGCAGCAAGCACTGCTGTGGTAGACCAGGTGCATGCTCTGCTTCGAAAGCATCCCCTGCCCGTTGTGGAAACATTTCAGGTGAGTCTGTACCCAAAGCTTTATGCCGGCCTGCCAACAGGCCGTGTCTATGCGACGCCGACTAAGTAATGATTCCATAGGCCGCTGGTGCCATCTCCCGGGACCTAGCCCATCTCTTCTTCGGCCGCATAGGTCTATGGAGGAATCAACCGGGCGATGAACTCCTCAGCCATGCAGACCTTGTCATTACAATAGGCTACGACGAAATAGAGTATGATGCCGAGTCGTGGAACCCCGGAGAGCGAGAGGTCGACATCATCCACATGGACTTCCACAGAGCTACCTTTGGAGCGCACTATGAGCCGAGCCTGGAGCTGATCGGGTCACTGTCTGATAATTTGGCCAACCTCAACACTCGTCTGCAGAATGTGGCCCGTCCTCACGAGACAGTGGTTGCAAAGAAGCTTTTCGGCGGACTGCATGCGTGGGAAAACGGCCCCAAGGCGTGCCCCTCGCCTTGCCCGGACACTGGAAAAGTGCACCCCTTGCACTTTATCAAGGTTCTCCAGAAACAGCTCGAGACTTTTGACCAGACACCTACCATATCCTGTGACGTTGGCTCTGTCTACATTTACTTCTGTCGCTTTTTCTACTCTTATGTTCCCAAGACGTTCCTGGTGTCTAACGCCCAGCAGACTCTGGTGAGATGTTCTCTCTCGTTTTTTTTTGGTAACCCGTTTCCTTTTGATGCTAACTGTTTTTGCTCATGTGATCAGGGAGTGGCTCTACCTTGGGCCATCGGGGCATCGCTTGCCCAGGACCCTCCGTGCTCGTCCAAGGTCGTGTCGATCAGTGGAGATGGAGGCTTTCAGTTTTCAATGGCCGAGTAAGTTCTCGCACGCTTGAAGGACACTTGATGCCAGAATTAGTGGTAAGGCAGTACAGTAGTGGTGCTGACTGATTTGCTTTCCTCCAGATGCGCCACAGCTGTTGCAGTCAAGGCAAACATCTGCCACATAATCTGGAACGACCAAAGTTACGACATGGTTGGTTTCCAGGAGCAGATCAAATATGGCCGCACTTCGGGAACTGGGCTCGGTAACGTTGATTTCGTGAAGCTGTAAGTTGTGACAATCAACAGTACCGACGGCTATATATTCTCTACTGACCACCGTATTTTCCCACAGGGCTGAGGCGTATGGCGCCAAGGGGTTCCGCATCGACAACCCCAGCCAGTTAGAGGCTACACTGGAAGAGGCGCTTGCCTGGAACGGCCTCTGCATTGTTGACGTCAACATTGACTACAGTGATAATCAGGAGTTGATGGGGCAGGTTGTCTCTGATAAAGTCAACTAACCCACAAAAGCCCCCAGGAAAGAGTTGGTTTGGCGGGCAACCTGTCTTTTCTCTCAAGATGATTATCCCAAGTACCGGCATGCTCAAGGGTTTACACACTGCAATCTAGCTATATTTGATTATGTATCAGGAAATCCAAACATATTGGAAATATAAGAATGAAAGTATCTGAACAAGCAGCAAAAGGGAGAGTAGGCGAACTGCCGAGACTTGTCAAATTCGTTTCTTTAATTTTATCTTTTTGTCAGTTAGGATAACTGGCGATAATAATACATGAAAAACAAAATGGTTCCAACATAGAGGTGCCCATTTTAACAATTCGATAGTTTTCTTCCCTCTACTCAGACCCGTCAGCTACAGAAAAGACCTGGGAAGAATCTACTAGCCCCTGATTTTCAATAGTGTCCTTCTCTTGTAGCTTGAAAGCCTCGGCACGCATATACGACATCTTAAAATAGCATTCAACTGCCGAAGAGAAAAGACACGAGGAACTACATGCCCGATGACGAATACGCGGCTGAGGGGCCATTATCTTTTGCCCTGAATAAAAAGTCCATCTTGTACCACCAAGTCCCCAATAGAAAACCACCCGGCAAGCCTTGATGCGAACCTTTTTTGCCAAGGAAGAAGACAGCAAGTAAGAGAAAGATAGCCCGACCCTTTTGCGCCACAAAGCAAAGGAACCTGCATATACGGCAACAAGCTCCGAGGCTATCTGTGGCTGGAGCTCTCGGAAGGGGCTGAGAACGATAAGTAAAAGACAACCAGTCGCATCAAAGAACAGAACAACAGCTGCAGCTTGTCATGCAAGCCGAACACGCAAGGTATGCTACTATTGGTAACCGGGCCGAGTGAGCCTGTTTTTTTCTTCTTCTTGTCGAGTCCGTAATGCAGGTTCGGAGGCTTGGGTTCTCTGCATGATTCCGAGCCGCAGGTTCGACCTGGTTTTGTTTTGGCACTGGTTTGTTTCGAGCATGGTTCGAAATGACAAACACGCAAAAGAACAAGGAAACAAAAATAAAAAAATCTGTCTTGCCGAGAGGGAGAGTTATTGCAGTGGCCACGGTAACCGCTTTGACCTTTGAGCAACTGTTGCTGTGTATTTACAATCAACCCCCGCCCTTTGTCTTTCAGGGGTTGGCAATTGTATGTTCACCTTGCCTTACATTGTTCGAGCGACTGGAGACTAGTATGCTGGCCACGATGATCGGACGTCGCAATATTCATACACGATTCGGCTTTTTAAAACAACCCAGACACAATTCAGTTGTGCAATATGCAAATTGGCGGGGGAGGGGAGAAGCCGACCCCCGGTCTTCAGGCAAACATCAGTGACGTGGTAGAACTACATAAGAGCAAACAAGAGTGCCCAATCCCTGGTTGTCGAAAGAAAAACCATCAAGACATTTTGCGGCCAGTGATTGTGGGGGTTGATCGAGACTTTGAACAGCCGGATAAGCAGTAGCTCTATCTGGCTAAAGCAGGGACGGTTGGAAGAGACATAACGGCTGAAAAACCAGTCCTCTCAATATTTTCTTCTTCTTCTTTTTTTTGGAAATACAACATGTAGCCTTGGCTTGTGGGACAAAACACCCTCTCGGCTACATGTTCCCAGATTCGTCTATATCGATATGCATGGCAACCTGGCCAGTGGCCACATCAGCACGCAATGCTGAGCTGAAAACAAAACCTCGATGAAGAGAAGCAGAGTAAAAAAAAAAGAGGGGGCCAGTAGGGTGAGCGAGACAGGGAAGCTCTGGGTCGCCATCGCGGTCTGTTTTCCTTTGCAAGTAAGTCCCTCCGAAACAACCGGTGCGACAACAAACATCATCAAGCAAGACTTGTGGTAGGCAAAGGGCATGGTCTGACAGCAAGGTAGATCCAGCCGATGGAGCGTTGCAACGGCGGACCGTACCTGCCTCGTTCGTCGTTCAGAGATTACGCTTGGGGGGTTTCTTTTTTATTTTGTCACTGCAAACAAAGATGAGCATATAGTGTTGACTTGAATCCGACACTCCATATATGTACCTACATATGAGAGTACCTAGGTACCCTGGATGCCCATGTACTGTGTTCGGGGTTGGTTAACAACCGAGACTTTTTAAAGACTGAACATCCCGTCAGCCTCTAGTGTTGTACATAAGATGGGGGACCGGGGAGCTAGTTGGTATAATCTGATCAGCAAAAGTCATGGACGAATGGAGCGTCACAAGAAGAAGAAGCCTTGCACTAGGCCTGTCAACCTAGCACTTTGTACACCATAGAAAGATTACGACGAGCGCTGAAGATGCTAAACTTCCTCGCCGGAGGGAGTCTCTTCATTTCGGTCAGAATTCCCGCGTCCGACGGTAGGATCCGATACTTATTAAGCATGGTCATGAAAGCCCCGTGCTTGCGTTGCTTCCGCTCTCCCTGTTTGTCCTGGTAGGAAGATAGGTAGCAAACATCAAGCTTACCGGGGAAGTCTCTCCCCCTCCTCACTTTGTGCCCCACAGACTGCCGAGACTTGCAGCTGGGTTCAATGGTTCAGGTCATAGTCATTCTTACCCCAAAGATGTTCGGAATCAGCCTTGAAACTGGTCGAGAATGACGGCATCTGACGCAACAGCCGGATAACAACTATAAAAAGAAGTGCAGAAAAAAGAAGAGAAGAACGACAAAAAGAACCACCCCAAATTTGATCGGCGATGACTCAAAGAAGGGTCGAGAGATTTTCTAGACCCCCTCCCTCTCTACCTCTTGTCGATCCTAGATCAAAGGTTGCAGCCGTGTAGGTTGTGCGACGGGAACCTGCATCCCACCATTTGTGGTTCTCATTGGCCGGCACCGGGTCTCAGAGGCTCCGCTTTCTTCATCGGACATGCTTCCCATACGAGACCCTCCCTGTGTTCTCGTCAGGCGAACGGAAGAGCACAGCAGTGCTGTGACACGCCGAGTAGGGTACGAGTCTTGCCCGGGGCGAGAAAACAGGGAGTGACGAACTAGACAGTAGGTACTGAGTGATTTTCAAGTACATTTGCAGAGTTAGACATTGGCCACGATTCGCGATCCAAGAGAAAGAGACTTGAGCTCGCGAACAAAAGTGAAAGGGTACCCGATCCTCCCATGTGTACCTCATCGTGGCTCATTGAATAAGGAGGCGCCGATCGCAGGTGTCTGTACGCCGTGGAGAAAGACGGGCGCCGCTTGAACAGTCGGTCATCTTTTATTTTTCTTCGATGAGCTGATCTCCCCCAGATGCTTTCTATGGCGCCAGGGCCTCGCCCAACACCCCAAAGCAGGGGGATTTGCAAAAGCTGTGTAGCCAGCAAATGATAGGACAGGACATACGAAACCGCTCGATAAGCACCAGACACCGTGTTCTTGAGGCAGAAAAAGAGGGGGATAAACTACTAGGGGGGAAATGCACAATGAGTGGATGTGTAAGGTGGTTTGAGGGTTCCCAAAGTGGTGCAATATCGTACAACATAGATGAAGTGCAAGGAAAGGAAATTTCTACTTAGTGCTCACGTTCCCCCTTTCTTTTTGTGGGGAGAATGGAAAGATGCGCGGGAAGGAAAGAGTTAAGACAAGTAAAAAAAAATGGATGGGGGAAAAGTGCTTGCATCAAACACTCAAAGTTGCCGTTGCTTGTGATAACTGACCTATCGAAAAAAGAAACCCCAGCGCAACGAGAAAACATCAAGACGACATTACGGGCACTCTTCCCGACGACGGTCCGGATGTTTCGCCTGTAATCACGAACGTCTCTTTTTGGTTCTAAGCTCTGTTTGTCATTGTTAGCCGGTATAGAATTTGACTGCAGATCAGAGGAGGCCGCTCGGTATCACCACCAGCCTTCACAAACACAACATAACCTGGGGTCGTTGCACCTGACCTTGGAGGAATTTCCAGCAATATTCAGCCGAGCTCGAGCTACTCTGCACCTACCAGTCTACTCAAAAAAGCCGCATCATCTCGGCGGTTGGACTTGCGCGCAATCGAGTAGCCATCAACACAGACAAACAAGAACCCTGAGCCAAGTCCTACCACTTTCGAAAAAAAAATGCTTGACTGCGGCGGGAGCCGGCCAAGCGACAAGGCACGCATGGCGAAGTTGGTGGATCAGGGGCTTTCGAATCCGCCTGAATGCCTGACCCAATGCGCAAAGGCCGCCATCATGAGGATGTTGCCCAAAGGGTTGCCCTATTGCGGCGATACAACAGTTGATATCTGTACCTTTCTGGAATTCTTCGCCTCCCCAGAGGATCTTTGGGCACTCTACTGGTGCGATTCGACATTCTGCGGTGTTGCTAACCGGCAGCCGAGGCGACTGGGTCAGGACCGTAAGTGTCTTTTCGTTCACCATGCAAGCCTACGGTGTGCAGGCCGCGATGAATGAGACATGCTAAGACGCCCCATCGGAAACGCGACAGCCACCGTGAACAGAGTAATCAACCAGTGTCAGAAGTGAGCTTACCCTTCCCTTGAAACATGAGATGAGATAACTGTATGGTAAGTCTGGTTGGACTTGGGCTGGGTGCTGATTATGCTGTTGGTCGCAGTCTCGGTCGCCGTGGACGTACCGACCCGGGTCCGCCCCCTGATGGATATACATGCTCCTTTAATATCGACGAGCCTTTTGATAACGGTGGGCGTTGTGACGATGCTGTCATGACGGCGTTGGCAGATCCGTTATCAAACCAGACTCCTATTCAGCCCACGGCCATAAGCGATGCCATGGGAGCTCGTTTTTCTTCATCCGAGGCCGAGTCGACACACCTTTTAGTGCCAACGACATCGGTGCTTTCACCGTCACCCTCAAACAAAAATGTTTGGCTTCCGATGGGTGTGCAGCCATCACTGTCGTCGACTTCGACAATCCCGGCTAACACGCCAACACCAACCTCCAGCCTCAAGCCTAGCGCCACTTCGGACAGTAACCAAGGGGGTGGCTCCCCAGCAGCGGCAGCACAGAATGACC
This sequence comes from Pyricularia sp. CD86, assembly GCA_031306095.1. NCBI lineage: Eukaryota > Fungi > Ascomycota > Sordariomycetes > Magnaporthales > Pyriculariaceae > Pyricularia > Pyricularia sp. CD86. Next base: position 7,011 of record JAVHJQ010000560.1, on the reverse strand, counting down.
CATTCGAAAAAGCCACCACGGTCACCCAAGGCCAGCTTTCAATAGGCGGCGTGGCGGCCATCGCAGTATGTGTGCCCGTCACCTTGGTGATACTGGGCTTCCTGGCGTGCTACCTGTGGAGGAGAAAAAAGAGCAGAAAGACAGATTCATTCCAGGGCAGCCTGCTCCAGGCGCATCTCCGGCATAACCAGCACCACGCAGCACGCAGAACGTCGACCGCGACGATCAAGTACCTCATATCAGACGTCAACGGCAGCGGCAGCAGGGGTACGAGGGGAAGGTCCACAAGACCTCTGGCGGACATCGCACCGTTGTCACCGCCTCCACGGCTGCGCGACCGCAAGTACCTGCAGTCCATCTTCAAACGCGCCGAGTCGCCGCCGCTCACGCCTCTGGGCCCGGCGGAGGGCGACGACCTCAGCAGAACCCACACGCCGGCCTCGCGCAAACAAGTCTTTTGGGACGACGGTGTTGGCATCCCTGGGAGTCCATTCGTGTTTCCCACCTCGTCCATTTACTCGCCGACGACAGCGAACAAGTTGGAGCCGCGGAGGGAACACATGCCCAGCCTGCACCCCACGTCTCCGGTCAGCAATCCATTCGCCGACCACGAGCCGCAGCTGCCGCCTCGGGCATTGGGAAACGCCGAGCACAGGCGGGCAAGCGGCGGCTCGGTCGGCTCCGGGGCCGCATCGGCTAGAACGCAGGCGCCCTCGTCACTGCGGAATGAGTACGTTCCTTTGTCGGGCATGGGCGGTACCAGACGTGCCACGACCATTGCACGGATGCCGCAAGCCAACACCCCGCCACCAAGTCCTACGCGGCCGCCACGACCACATGAAGAGAAGCTCGAGATTCCAAACTTACTAGCCGGACCGTTGGCGGCTTCACCACAGGTCGCAGACGGGGGTTTCAAACCGCCCTCGTACTACTCGACTGCCATAGAGCAAGACGCACTAGGAATACGTGGATATGCAGCCAGCAGATCACCGGAGCGCATACCGACCCCTCTTCCTCGGTGCTCTTCGGGGCCGGGCTACAGGTCAGCAGATGTAAGCCCACTGAGCTCAAAGTCGGATACCTTTCCGACAAGGCATAGGGCGCCCTGCCAACCCATGGGACTAGTCAAGACGTCGGGGCAGCTTCGCGGTGAAGCGAGGGCGCTATGGGAGCACACCGAGAGGTACGCGAGAGAGGCGCGAGATGCGCCAAGGGTTGACGAGAGGACAATCGCCGCGGAGGCGGCAGCTCTCCAGAGCATTCGGCCGGTGTTTGACCTTTCAGAGCGAAACAGCTGGTCAAGTCTTAATGATTTAGACAGGATAAAGTTTTGTGGTGAAGAGCCACGATTTGTTGGCGAGGGGAGGAAGGGATAAAAAGTCAAGCTAAGTCACGGGGGACAAATGGGAGGGAAAGCAGGATGTCGTCTTGGGCTGGCCCTTTTTTTTGGATTTGAAATTTGTGGAAAACCATAAAGGTTATGGCGTTGATTCGGGACAATTGGATGGAACAATGATACATGCACTGAAGGAGCTGGATTTTCCTAGGGCAGAGATAGTAACTCGTGTGTGTTTGATTTTGAGAGTAGCAAGAGATGAGAAATGGTGATCTGCGATTTACTCATAGTATGTTGTTGTTAAGATACACAAGACTCCACTGCGTTATTCGTGAAGTGGGAGTTTTCGTGATGGTGTGGTCTTGTGGTCGTTCGTTTCGTCATCAGTCATTTGAAGATGCGAAGCTTTTGGATGGGGAATCCTTGATGGTATGGGGAGGGGCCGAGTTGGTTACCTACCTTAGTCAAGGATGTCCTCATCACCACTAAGCACTAAGGTAGATACAAGTTCAAGCTACTATGCTAGCCCAGTGACTGGGCTGCCTTCCCTGCACCGGTATATGGCGTGGCAGCCCCACTTTCTGACAGCTCGAGATCCTTGAACCCTGTACGCGATCCCATCTGCTTGCTACCTTCAGTTTGGATGAACTGAATTGAACTGAGGTTGGCCACAAGACAATAACCGAAGACATCCGCAGCTACCCTTTTTTTTTTCCAAGTCTTTGATTCGATTTTACACGAACCTTACACCAAGCACGAGAAACATCATTATCAGAGGATCTAAAATCAATCCGTTTTAATCTGACTTTGTTTCGACCAAACCGAGTATACGGTAATGCAATAGATCCGCGTCCGGATGAAACCACTATAGACGAAACAAAACAAAGAAAAACGACAACGAACACATACGATGCGGTCATCACCTCTCCTACTGCTCGCGAGCTTTCTAAGCGTCGCCATTGCACATGGCGACCACGGCGGCCACGGGAAAAAGCCCGAGGTGCCAGCGGACGCCTCGTGGATGGACAAGCACATGGCCGAGGAGCACCACGCCGACCACTGGGACGCCGCCTCTTTCTTCACCCTGCACGACTTCAACAGCGACGGCCACCTGGACGATTCGGAGCTGCTGCGGACCTACGGCGTCTTTGACGAATCCAACAAGCACGTCACCAAAGAGCGCAAGGAGGAGATCACCAAGCAATTGATGGATTTGTTGGATACGAACCACGACGGGGTTGTCGGCCACGACGAGTTCTTGGAATTCATTCACCTGGGCAAGACGCTGCCTGATTTGGGCTTGGGGCCGGGACATCATGGTGATGACGAGTACGAGTACGAGATACATCACTGGGAGAAGTACCACGACGAGAACACAAAGTTGGAGGACCTCACGGTAAGTTTGAATATGGCGATGCATTGGTGGTCAAAATGTCGCGAAGCACCTGATGACTAACTTGTTTACTTGTTGTTCTGTTATAGCATCCCGAAGATATAAAGCACTTTGAACATCACGAGAAGATGGAATTGGAGCAGGAGAGGATTGACAAGATGATGGCAACAAGCCAAATCGTGCTTGAAAACATTCCGAGCAAGTTCAGGAGGCAAGGGCAATGATATCAAGATGGGATGAATATAATAACTTAATAATCACGATCAATTTTCCTCATATTCGTTGATTCGCTACTGTAAGCCAAAACTTGTTCACGTCGAGAGCTACGAGTTGATTGATTTCCTGCCATGCATGGGATATATCTGGTCTCTTGACAGACAAGTCCTAAGCTCTCTATCGCAGGTACACGTATGCGAAATATTCCTCTTTTTTTCAAACAACGAGCCCCTTTGGCAACTTAACTTGGGAGCAAGAGGTGCTAGTGCGGTTGACATCTTGTGTACATTCAGCCATGGAGCACGATCGTCAGACGGTGTTGACAACTACAGCAAGCAACTTAGATACCTTGGATCTGCGGTTGGGTTGAACGGCTTACATGACAATTTATTAGTGAGGTTCGTCCAGTCTGTATTCCTTTGCCAGTCGTTACTCAAAATATCTGTAAAATACTACGGCCAAGAACATCACTCAGACATATCCATGTTTGTAGGCTCCATGTGTTTGTTGGGTGTCCCGGGGTTGTTCCAAACCAAACCATGGCTATGCTAATCATGCTAAAGACATAAGGTACTTGCTGGTTTGTAAGAAATTTTTTCCCCTAAAGCTTTGACGATTCGAACAGCTCACGTTTATAGGCAAACGAGGTAGTCAAGGCAAGGTGAGGACAGGGTGAGAGCAAACTGATGGCACACTACCTGAGGAAGATACCGCTCTGGAAACCATAATGCCTACTGTGCGGTTTCGAGGACCCAACAACCACATACTTAATCTACCTCGACTCCCTCACTTTTCCGCCACTCTCTCTCTTTCACCTCGACATTAAAAGTCATCAAGAAAACCCGCCATCCCAGTCTTGTTTGCCCTGCCACTGTATCGCAAGACAAAGGGAGTTCACCTTTTCCTCCTTTCACGTTAAAGATCTTTGATTTTTCTTGTTCTGTCGTCCTTTATCATTCTCTCAGAACTTACCCAACAATAATATCTTCAACACCTTCTTGTCCACGAACGCAACTTTCGAGGACTCACTTTTTTTTTGCTATTCATTCCTCCATTCATCCTGCTTTAGAATGGTTCTACCGTCCATTTCTGGCACGCGATGAACGAAGACACTGAATCCATTGTGTCGCAGTCGCCTGGCGGTGCTCTGCTGCACGACACACCCGCTAGACGGGACAATAACATCAGGCAGCCGTCAGACACTCGGCCACAGACACCCATCAACAAGCGGCACATCTCGCAACTGAGACGCCCGGTTGACGTGGAGCCAAGCCCTCCCTACAGCTTGAATGAACACCACAATCCCAGCAGCAGGATGTCTGTGAATCCTTTCGGTGGCGGCCAGCCTCTACTAACAGGCATTGGAGCGCCTCCTCCACAGTTTGCCGTAAGTATCATCGCCCAACTCTTGGTTGTGTACCGCACTGTCTAAACAAGACTGCTGACTACTTGCGCTGATCACAAAACTCGTGATTCAGGAGATTCGTGATGCTTGCTATGCGGCCCAGCCCATTTGTTTCCACCTGCAGACGGCCCTCCACCGCCAGGTTGGACTGACTGAGGAAGCCCAGGCGAACTACTACCGCGATATGCGCTCCATTGGGGACCGCATTCTTGCCATCCAGCTGGCCGTCACTTCGCTCGAACAGGAGACTTTCAACGAGCGTGGTCGCACAGGCTCTGTAATTGCGAATCTCCGATCCCAGCTGGATTCTGCCGTTCATGATGGCGACCAGCTCCGTCACCAAGTGCGCATGCTGCAGACCGAGCTGACCGCATACGAGGATGGCTCCATCATGCCTCATCGAGCGAGGAGCAACGCCGTTCCCGTAAGCGGATCTCACCCGGCGTATTCGCAGGTCATTGGTGACCTTAGACGACGGACTGATCAGGAATTTGTGAGTTTACCCACAAAGATATGAAGCTATTATCAACTACCCCCTACGCATTTAATGCCTCGAGGTCCGCTAACCAGCCACAGAATATGCCTGTTCGCCATCCCGGCACCGTTGCAAACCCGGTCACGCCTGCTCGTCACTTGTCTGGACGCTATGCCGGCTCCGTCAGGGCTACTAACTACCGCGGCCGTGGTGCCTCAGTGAGAGGTCGATTTGCTGGAGATCACATGGCTGGTCGCCAATCGAGCATTTCCGTCCACAATCATAGCCACCATGGAAGCTTCAACAGCCATGACAGCAGCAGCACTGGTGGCTTTTCCAGCGGAGGCATGCCTCTGCTCACCATGCAGCCCCACAGCTCTGTGATGGGTGACAGCTTGGGCAGTCCTACCCGCCGCCCAGCACAGGCAACCCTCGAGAACCTGAGAACTTCGGCTTATGGAGACCATCCTTCCAAGCGGCAGTCAAACATGTCTTCGAGGCAGTCTGATGTGCCCCTCATGGGCCCCACGCCGCGTCAACTGACCCAGAGCCAGGCTCAGGTGCGCGCCATGGGTCAATATGGCCATGGTAAGAACACCCGCAGCGGTCACGGAAATGTTGACGTGAGCGATGACGGCAACTACTGGGTAGCTGAAGATGGAGGTTCTCCCATCCCACTCCTCAAGACCGAACTGGCTCTTCGTAGCACCTCGGACATACGACCTCCTGGAGCCATCGGTGGTCGTCCTCCGTCGGCCGACGGAGGTGATGTTGATACCCCTAGCCCCGGTGGTAACTCCTCCCTGCATCCCTCATCCTCTGCATCCAACATCAAGCCCCGCAAGCAGTCACCTCAGCCTTTCCGCGGTCAAGTCACTCCTCAGCTCCCGGAAGGTGCCGCAAACAACGGATCCAAGGCAGACCTGCATCAGCCTCAAGAGGTGCCTTTGCGAAAAGAGACACTCCACCTGCACACTCAACAAATGTCCCCCACCACCCATACCCCAGGTCAGCAGGTCACCCGCCAGCGTCGTCAGACCTCGGGCCCGACGCGAGCCCAGCAGCAGCTTCAGCTGCAGCTCTTTGAGCAGGCGGGCGCCAACAAGTCCGTCGCCATGTTCGAGGGCGAGCCCGAGGAGGACGGCCTGATCCTGGACGCGGTGGGTAAGGAGTGGCGCAAGGAGTTCGAACAGATCTTCACCTACGTCATCGGCTGGGTGCGGTCCAACTGCAACAAGGCGAACGTGGCCAACGACGCGCAGATCCCGCGCAAGTACCCCCGCCTCTGGGAGTACATGCTAGAGCTGACCTACCCGGAAAACATGAAGAACGCGGCGTCGCACGTCCAGTTCCTCCTCTCCGACTCGGAGGTGCGCTGCTACTTCATCTGCCGCATGATGGTGCAGTTCCTCGTCTTCCACGTCTTCTCCATCGACGCCTGGATGGCCGACGACCCGACCCGCACCGGCACGAGCGGCCAGCTCCGCGGCCCGGCCAAGCACAAGCTCGCCATGCTGATGCGGATGCGCGAGGGACTGGGGGACTCGGCGACGCCCGAGCAGCGCCGGCGCGTGCAGACGGGCCAGGCCGAGTGCGTGGTCGACATGCTGTCGCACCCGGAGTGGCCGAGCGTGCGCCAGCAGCGCGTCAGCGACATCGTGCACCGGTTCAAGGAGATGGCCGGCCCGCTGATGCGCGAGGACGCCGACCGAGCCCTCGCCTCGCACGACCTGTACGGCATCGCCGTCAACGCCATCGAGACCTCGGCCAGGATCCTGTCGGCCCGCCTGAGCTTCGTCTTTGGCTTCAGCGACTGCGGCGTCAAGTTCTCGGACCAGATGCACTACGCCGTCAACGCGGCCAAAGTCCCGGGCGTCAAGCTGCAGCAGCAGCAGTGGCGCGTCATGTGCGTCGTCACCCCCAACATGACGATCCGGGATGATTCTGGCTCCACCACCCAGTTGCGCAACATTGCAAAGGCCAAAGTCATGGTCATGCCGTAGAGAGGGGGTTGCAATTTTCTCCTTTTTCATGGGAGACGGTTGCTGTGAGTGTTTGGAATTCTTGCCACGACCATTTTGCAAAAAGAAAAAAAAAGAAAAAAAAAGCTCGTGGCTATTATCCTGCCCATGACGCCCAAGACACGTCAAGGAATGTTTTGTTTATAAATCATGAAGCTTAATGAG